>JAJQOW010000420.1:0-117078 GCA_037975125.1 Latrodectus hesperus | reverse complement strand
AGCAAACAAACCAGTGTCTAAATTAGTTTAGACACTAATTGGGGAATAATAAGTAATTAAATGGTTGTGTGGGTTAAAATAGAAGAAAAACATTTATATCATTTTCTACATAATATGTAATTTTTAATTTTATTACCTTAAATTTAGACATCTTCTAGATTTATGAAAATTTTCCCCTCAATTTTATTAAACTTAGTAACCTATAAATGTTTTTTATTTTTTTCACCAATATAATAATGTCTAAATTATTTACAATAGCTGTTAACATGGTTTATAAACCCTAATGGCATTCTTAACAATCAAAGTAACTGAGAAATACAGTCTAAATACAAGATCTGAAATCCTTCTTCATTAAACAGTTTATATTTTATGAAAGCATTAGAACTGCACAGTGTTATTAATAATGGTGCGGGATACATACCTTCGTATAATATTATTCTTTTAAAACACTTTGAATACATCTTTATGTCACACTATGCCTCTTATCAGGAGATACTAATTCTTTTGTGGTAATATTTCCTATACTTTTTGCCATTCCCTAAATCATTGTGAAATTACTTAATTAAATTAAGGCGTTTTAGTTGGCAATTAAATGAAGACCAAAGACCATCAAGACGTTTAATCTGATAGATTTAGTACTTTAAAGGATTCTTTAGTTACTTGTAAATTTTATGAGTGTCTAAAACACTGTTTTAATTTCTCAAATATCACTAATATAAAGCAAAAAGACTTACATTCATTCTTTGCTTTAAGAAAATTTTACAAGTAATAAATGAAATTTTGCCATTAATATTACTGGAATTTTGATCGTTTACACGGCTAATGTTTCTCTGTGGAAATTAAAAGCATTTGTTAGAATAAAGTACTCTATTATCTATTTTAATGTGTGCATAAACATAACATCATTTCTGCATACCTACCGACTATTTACAAACAAATAAATTAATATATTGTTATTCTTAAAGTGTCCTATAGACAGCATTGTGTGTGTTAAGTAGTCTTATTAACATGAATCTAGAGCAAGAGCCACAACAACAAACAACTTTAAGTCAACTTCGAGCAACTTTTGAACACCTATGATCGAAACTACTGTCCGAGGAGAGAAAATTCAAACCCTAAGTCAGAAAAAATGCTTGAAAATTAATTTTCGATTCTGGGATAACAATATAGCAGTAAGCAATAACAAATAGTAAGTCTTCTTCTAACAAAAATTGCGATTGTATCCATGACTATAGCTTATTTAAGATTAGTGCTAAACTGCTTATATCATTGTTTATCATATACAAATATTTAGAAAAAAAGAAAAAAAATATAGCGAATATCTTTATAACTTTTCAAACTGTAGCAGAAGTTTAACCAATTTGCTGTGACGGTAAAAATTGGGCGAAAATGTTGGCATTGAATTTTATAGGTCAAAGATAAAGAAAGCTTCGATGTAATCATAACTATATTCAAAGATATACATTTAATGATTTATTTTAATAAAGAAATTTTCTTACTAAAGTAATTTATTTGAGGTTTCATAGTTTTTAAGCAACCAATTATAAATTTTTTTAAAAAAACTATTTTTTATTTTCAGATTATGCACCACTCTCAGATTAAGCATAAAATTTCAATTTCCAAATTGGGTCTTTGAAAATTGAAAGTTCAGAACTACACATTTCCCTTAGTGGCTTGTGGTTGTTACTAATGACACTTGGACAAGCCAAACTCGCTATGCCTTGGCTATGCGAATTTAAGTCAATTGGGAGCGTCTTTCGTTTTAATCAGAGCACCATGAAGGTGAAAGTACGACTTTGCTCTACACACATGCCATAGGTACTCGTTTATAGGGTAGGCAACCATTCACACCTCATTCATACAAGGAAAGGATAAAGACAGGATAGATAGAGAGAAAAAGTACATCCATGCCCGAACCGGGATTCGAACCCAGGACCTCCTTATCCGCAATCAGGCACGCTGACCACTAGACAAGTTGGGCGGCCCTTAGTAGTTTAAATATATCATTAGAAAATTGCTAAATAAACTTTTGCATGTTATATGCATAAAAATAGAAAAAAAATCCTTTTTATTTATTTATTTACTGAAGTTTTTTCATTTCGAAGAAAATTTTAACTCTCAACAATAAGTATTTTCTCTTCTATACTCATTTGAAAGGTGGTCTTATTGCTTAATACTGAAGTCGGACGTTTTTCCTTGTTGGCATTTCTTGCAAAAATGAGCTTTTAAAAAAGAAGTTTGATCCTTTAAGGAATTTTCATCTTTCAAAATCCTTCAAAATTTTAAGTATTTGATAAATTTTCTTACTTATTCCTTCAAATACTATTAAAATATAAATGTTTCTTGTGCAGTAAGATAAATAAATATTGTCCAAGATAAATTTAGAAAAGATATTTTGCTTATATTTAATTTCTTAAATGAAATATATCTAAGCAAACTCCCGCGTCTTCTAATAAATAAACTTGTTCAAACAAATAATTACACTATAATTTACATTAATTATGATAAATCAAACTCACTTTAACAGAACCGAATTTTTCAATTTCTGCAATATTACTGCACAAAATATTATATAGCCAGAAATTTAATCTTAAAGCTTATTATTGAAATGAAATTTGTAATAACTAATTCATGGAACCAAATTATTTGTTCTTTCAGTTAATCAACATAAGAGGAAAAAAAACTTCATTCTGAAAAATTTTTTTATTTTCCCACTTTGTAAATTTAGTTCACTTTTTGTATGTTAAACCTTAAATCGAGGAAACCAGCACTACCATAGCAATTGGGACAAATTTGTCATGTTTCCTGGCTCACCCAAAACCCAGAAGTTTCCTTTCCAGCAATATACATAATACTTTTTATTGTTAATCACAAATTTATTGTCAATGTATGTAATTATTTTTAAGACTCATAGATAATCATTACAGATTGGGCGAAATTCCTGGTTGTCCTTTTTCTTGTCTACAACCCCATATCTTTCTACGAGGAGACCAAGGCTGAAATTTCAATATGAGTATTTTCCTCCCTATTTCTGGTAAAGACAAAAAGATTTCTCAGTATAAAACGAAAAATTCACAGCAAAAAAGTGAATAATAATGACAAATTAGTGGACTAAATTAACAAAAATTAGCCGAAAACAAAAATGTAATTTTCTGGAAATTATAATTAACAGCACAAAAGCCTGGTACTATATATATATATATATATATATATATATATATATATATATATATATATATATATATATATATATATATATATATATATATATATATATATATACATTTCAAAGTAATTTGTTTCTTCAAAGACTATCAATTCTTACTTGCATAACACCAAAATAATTTTTCAATATAATTTGCTCATTAATTCTGAATTTAATGTTTTGGAAAGATTCCATTATACAATAAAATATTACAAAATTTTTAAACATACTACTTTCTCATAAGTGAATAAACAATTGAACTGCTACCAAACTAACAAATGGAAAAAAAATCACCAAGACAATTATTCTCGATTTGATATGCATCAATCAGATTTGTGTGACTGCAAAAATGTTTGCACTGCTAACTTTAATCGATCAATATTGTACCTAACTATCAAATTATGTTAGAATAATGTACTTATAACATAGTATTTATTTTCGATCAATATTAGGTTTTTAAATAAAGCATGAACAGACTGACAGTTTCAAGAGGCAAATGACCATAATAAGGACTATTAGATCATAAGGATGTTTACTATTAGTTAGTTAGGAATGATGCTGAGAAAAGTATAAAAATGATTTGAAAGAGTTTTTAATTAATTCCAAAACTTTAAATTAAATTCTCACATTTAGACAATAGATTTTGAAATAACTCTAGCAAAATTTTTTAACACTTCAAATAAATCGGCTTTTGCCACTATTGGAAAAAAATGCGTGCCTCAAGATAATTTCATTCCTTAAAGTCCAAGTGAAGTGTCCAACATGCAGACAGATCAATTAACAATATTTTTATTTGTATTTACTTAAATTTTGAACAAGTTCAAGAATATTTTTTCAGAATTGTGTAGGAAAAAAACTATGAATATTTTTTATCAGTTCATAATCTTCAACAATTAGTTTTAAACTTGCATATACTTTCGTAGAGCAACAACTGTTCCAAAAAAACAGAATTTAGTATTTTAGCCAATTTTTAATTAACTCCCATGATTATACTGCAAAAAGAAATCTCTGTTATTCACCAATTTATTCCCAGAAGGGGTGATACATTTTACAAAGCAATGTAAAAACATTTGATATTGTATCCCAAAACCTTTTACTAAGTAATGTCTATAGGGGAGGGGGAATGTACCAAATAAGGCCATAAGTTGTCAATAATGATTGAAGACTAAAGGATGCCCTGTGGTAGTGAGCCAAGTGTATAAAGATCGGCAATGGATGGAGTGTTCAATGTAAACAAAAACTAACCTCAGCTGACCGGAAGCCATCTCAAATACTTCCGGTTTTGTCTCTTCCCATTGAAAATCAATGCAATCGCAAAAATTTTTATTTAAATATTTTTAGGTATTTACTTCTGTTTTCGAATTTTTTTATCCGTTAAAATCCTAATTTTTAATAAGAGTGCAATCAGTGTTGATCACGTAAATTTTTTAAAATTTTTTTATTTTTACTTAAATAATCCTGAGGGATTACCATATTTTGCAGGGAATCGCTCTTAGCATAATACAGTATACAGTTTTACTGTGGCTTTGCTCTTTTTACTAATTCAAATGTAAATTTTTTTTAATTCATTATAAAGTAAGTCAAAAACTTAAAAACAATCTAATAATGTAATTCAGATTGTTAAATATATATATGCATATATATGTTTCCATTTCCAATGGAAGGTCAAATACAAGGAAAAACAACAATAAAACACATGAAAAATCACAAAATTGACCTAAGACAAGGACAGGACAGGCGAATACAGTACATAAACGTAAACGAAATGACCGGTGGTTTCGTTGCCCCAAAAGTTCTCTCTGGCTTGCCAGTAAAGCGAGGATTCAGAGCTGCCATGCAGTGCAGCACAGCGGTGGAGGTATTCATGGGTTCCGTCATGTTGCAGAGCGGGTGAATTTAAGGTGGCAATGCGGTGCAAGTGTCCAGCCAGACACTCGGGACCCGTCAGGAGTCGAAACTGTGCCACAACTTGACGGCGTGGACCATCAGGGATATTCAGAAGGTCATCTTTACACCGCTTGGTTTCTACCCTTTCTTGCAGTTTAGAAACTTGAATTCTTTTAAAAACATATTTTAGGTGTAGCTTTATAGTGTGGTAGGAAATCTCTGTGTATCTTGGCGAGAGAAGTCCTGCGTCCTTCTTTGCAAAGAAGTCCACCTGCTCGTTTCCATAAACGTGCCCAGTACCCACTGGAACACAACACAGTGCCCAGTACCCACTGGAACACAACACAGTGCCCAGTACCCACTGGAACACAACACAGTGCCCAGTACCCACTGGAACACAACACAGTGCCCAGTACCCACTGGAACACAACACAGTGCCCAGTACCCACTGGAACACAACACAGTGCCCAGTACCCACTGGAACACAACACAGTGCCCAGTACCCACTGGAACACAACACAGAGCCTAGGTACCCACTGGAACACAACACAGTGCCCAATACCCACTGGAACACAACACCCAGATACCCACTGGAACATAACACAGTGCCCGAGTTCCCACTAGAACACAACACAGCGCCCAGGCACCCACTGGAACACAACACAGTGCCCAGTACCCACTGGAACACAACACTGTGCCCAGGTACCCACTGGAACACAACACAGTGCCCAGGTTCCCACTGGAACACAACAGGTTTCTTTCGTGATGTCAAAATTTCTAAGAGCTCATGGATATGGAGAATTTCACAAGATTGGGGAGAGATTGAGCTTATGGCCTGAATTGCAGCCCGTGAATCAGGGCCACTCTGTCAAAAACATCAGGAAGATGTTACAAGTTGCTTTAATGTAATTTGGATCGCCCTAACCTCACCATCAAATGCTGTTCTGTAGATACCTGAAGAAGCATAAAATTTGAGCAGCTTTGAATGCACACCTGCACCAGCTGGCAATTGTATATCAGAGTGAGAACCATCTGTAAAGATATGTAGCCACTCTTAACAGTGTCTTTCATCAGGATATCTCCAAAAAATGGTTTCCAAAGCACACATTCTCAAATGATGTGGGAGAGTATCACTTTTGAAGAGCTTGTCATGGAGATCTAGGTTTATTTCAAAATCTGGGATATTTAGAGGGTTTACTGGTTACCAGTACATTAACTGGAAATATAAAAGTTGTCTGTTCTTATATGAACACACTGGATGAAACCACTTTGAGTCTTTAGATTTCTAGAATTAAGACCATTAATGACCCAAGAGCTATTACTGGATCTTGGCAATTTCTCATATAGAATTAAGGCCTTTCCTTCGATAGTGTCTTTTATTGGTGCAATGTTGGTCAGAAAGAACAATGCATCGGTAGGTGTCCCCAGTAATGAGTCGCAGACACTGATTTTGTAGAATTTCAAGCTTCATCATTTGATCGCTTGCGGTTATTAGTTTTTCATAGCAGCAGGTAATTAAAGGTATTGTAAAACTTTTGTAGATGGTTAACGTTGATATAACGCATCTCCAACGAGATAATCCAAGGCTTTAGAATGGGTATTTTCTTTAGAAAACGAGCCGTGTTGGATTCAACAAGCGTCCTTTCCAATTCAACTTGTCATATATATATATATATATATATATATATATATATATATATATATATATATATATATATATATATATATATATATACTACTGGCCATTAAAATTTCTACAATAAGAAGGAATGCAAATAACAGAACGATATTTTTTGGACACATACATTATAGTGGAAAGAACAAGTGATGAAATTTACAGGAAAGTAGGATGTATAGATCTTGAGAAATCAGTACCCAGAGCAGCCACCTATGGCTGCAATAACAGCATTTATCCGTCTAGGCATGGAGTAAAACAGAGATTGTATGGCATGTACGGGGATCTCAGTCCATGCAACTTCAACACTATGCCACAGTTCATCGGCAGTAGTGGATGGTGAGTGATGGCGTGCCAATCGCTTGGCAACCATTGACCACACGTTCTCAATTGGTGACAGATTAGATGAACGTGCTGGCCAGGGTAACAGTCGAACCTGTTCAGTATCAAGGAAGTTCAGAATAGTACGGGCAACATGCGGTAGTGCATTATCCCGTTGAAACAAAGCATTAGAGAGGCCTCGAAGATAGGGCAGCGCCACGAGCCTTAACACATCGAAAATGTAACGGTTGCTGTTCAAAGTTCCGGTAATGCGAACAAGAGGTGATCGAGACGTGTATCCAATGGCACCCAATACCATCACTCCAGAAGATGGGCCAGTATGGCGATGTCCAGTGCAAGCTGGCAATGCGCGTTCTCCACGATGCCTCCAAACACGGATGCGGTCATCATGGTCCTGTATACAGAACCGAGATTCATCTGTAAAGATGACGTGATGCCATTCCCGCGTCCAGGTTCATCGCTGATCACACCATTGAAGGCGCTCCAGTCTGTGACGCAGCGTCAATGGTAGCCGAAGCCATGGTCGCCGTGCAGACAATCCATGCTGCTGCAAACGTCGTCAAACTGTTCGAGCAGAAACTTGTTGCCTTGCAAATGACTCCATTTCTCGACTCAGGGTTCGTGACGTGGCTGTACGATCCCTTGTGACCATGCGGATAAGATGTCTGTCTTCTCTGCTGCTAGTGATGGGGGTCACTGAGATCCTGCATGACGTTCCGTATGATTGTCCTGAACCCATCGATTCCATATTCTGCTAACAGTCATTGGGTGTCGACCGACTCGAGCAGCAATATTGTGGTACGATAAACCGCAATCCCGGTAGGCTATAATCCTTCCTCGATCAAAGTCAGACACGTGCTGATAGGCATTTCTTCTTCTTACACGAGGCATTACAACAACTTTCTTTGCAGAAAACAACGTTGAAACGGAAATTGAGTATGAGAAAACTGCTGTCAAATCTCTGGTTTTATACACATTGTAGATGTCGCTACTGTTGCCTGTTTTGTATGAATGCGCTGAAAATCTAATCATTTGCATATCACAGCAAGTTCTACCTGTCATGCAAATTTCACATGTGTGGTGTGCCGCTTTCCTGGTATAGCAATTTTAATGGCCAGTAGTATATATATATATATATATATATATATATATATATATATTAAATATAAATAATTTAGGAATTTATATAAGGACATTCTAATTTAATAGTTTTTTTATCTATCAAATAAGAATGTTATTTTAGGATTTTCTCTATCATTTGAGCTAATATTATATTAAAAATTCGATCAACTTATATCAATATGGTATTGAAATATTATAAACAATTTTTTTAATGTTTCATTAAAAAACATTTTCGAAAGTACATTGTAGCAATAAAGTTACTATACATACCATATTTTTTGAACTATGTGTGGGTATGTGTACCAAAATATTTTATATATTTTAAGATACAACTGAAGACTGGATATGTAAGCTTTATCTTTTGAAACAAATCTTAAATTTTGAAACGCAGCTGACATTCTTCATTATCAATTTTTAAATAAATGATAGCAATCACATGTGGTATATTTGACTAGAGAGATTTACTTATCTGAAATTACTATTTGCATTTGTTCAATGAAGCTCCCCATTGCAAAATGGACGAAACTAGTACTTCCATATTTTGCTAATCGAATGCAATTTTTAAAATTATGCATCTTATTAATATAATAGGAATGATTCTTATTAATATCTATTCTTATTAGTATTATTAATAATATAATAATAGGAAAATTTTATATAATAATAATATAATATAATGAAGCTGTCTTATTAATTTAATAGCAAAACCTATCATTGCTTTAACAAATAAAGGAATTCCGTTGTTTCAAAATAAATTATAAGTTAATAAATAGAGAATAAAGTAAGTAGAGTGATTATATAAAATTTGAAATTTCCTTTATTTATTTTAAATTAGTTTTGTAAAACAATAGTTATAAAAATTAGTATCTTATATTTAAACGGTATAAATTATTCTGGTAAAGATGTATCAATATTATGCTGAAAGAGTTATAATACGTTTACATATAAATGTATCTGCCGCCCACCCTGTCTAGAAGTTGGTGTGCCTGACTGTAGTTTGAGAAGTCTTAGGTTCGAATCCCGGCTCGGTCATGGTTCTTTCTCTCTGTCAGCTGTCTTTGTCCTTCCATATATGAAAGGGTTGTGAATGGTTGCCTACCTATAAACGGGTACTTATGGCATGTGTGTGTACTGAGGATGTCGGACTCCACACCAAATTACGGTTCAGTTGGAAAGGTGGTGCAGCACAGCCGATATTGCTAGTACAACGCAGCGTCCACATATATCTATATATAATATTTTAAAAAATATGTGATAAATGCATTTTTCTTTTTCAAGATAATTGTGTGAAAATTTATATTTTCTGCTTTCTTATTAATATTTCTAGGCATTTCTTCGATTACTATCTTAGTTGAGTCATTCTAATCATCTCTGTAATCATTTTGCTTTCAAGGATAAAAAATGCTGTTTATTTATTTCTATTTATTTATTTATTATTTATTTTATTTATTTATTTATTTGCTATTGTAGTTATAAAACAGTTTAAGGGAAAAAAGTGAAAAAGAAAAATATGGAAATTCTTAGACGAGGGGGAGAGTAAGCTCAGATTGGAAGAAAAGATCAGTGAAAAAGAAATTGTGGAATTAACAGTCTATCTTCAGATGTTGAAGAATATTGAAGAGTGACATATCGTCCAATTTTCTAAAAGCTAATGCATCGGATGGGGGAAGAAAAAAAGATTGGATTGGGGGTCTCTGCATATTTGGCTATTTTTCACACTCACTCAGTGGTTATTTACATTTTCTAGATATCTTTTATGGATTTACTAGGGACAGTTGCTATTTTCAAACAGCTGCACATTTGCCTGGGGAGCATCCAGTTTATCTACAAACAGTGATGCAGCGAGCATAACTAGCGCACGGGTAAAATATCTGTTTTGACGCCTCCGATAAAAAAATAGCATAATATAAAGAACAAACTTATAAGAATACAATGCAAATAACAAAGTAATCAATATCTACTTTAAAATAATCTAAAATATATAGATAATTTTAAAGTCTCTGATTACACTTATGAATTTAAGAAAAAATCTAGTTAGCAAACTGGAATTGAATGAATATGAAGCTTAATTTTGGAAAAATTGGAATCATAAATTGAAATTTCCAGGTATATATATATATATATATATATATATATATATATATATATATATATATATATATATATATATATATATATATATATATATATATATATATATATATATATATATATATATATATATACAAGTAAATGTGTACTTATAACAGGAATATATAATATTATATATGTATATATATATAAATTATAGTGATATATTTTCCTTGAATTTGATGAAGCAAATTAATCTGTTACTCAATGAGTGTGTCGATCACTTCTGATTTTTCCTGTTCTGTACTTAATAAAGTTGTGTAGGGGATCTTATGCCATGCTTGAAATTAAGTATGTTATAATTAATTTTAATGTACTGAACAAACGTTTACAAGTAGCTGACAATTGATATTGAGGCAGTATAATTTAAAGTGCAACTCTCGTATTTGGAAAAACACCTTCGCCACATGGACATCATGAAAGTAAATAGTTTACGGGTTGCAGTCGGTGAAGCTTGGGATGTGTACAGAATCAAGACTTCATTTTTAGAAGGAATATATTCATTGCAACTACATCACAGAGCCTGTAACGTACAAAGTGGCTGTGGTCATTTGGTCAACTGGTATCTCCCTTCTTCTACGCGTAGAGAAAATGGGGGTCGGAAGTGCATCTCGGGCGCGAGTCCGGACATCAGGGCGTGGGAATTTATTTCATCCCTTCCAGATGGGCTGAGAAGGGAAAAGGCTCACATGCGTTATAAAACACATGAGAAAGAATCACTACAATAGCTTCAGAGTTTAATTTCTGTAAAACAAAGTTTTATATACAAATATATAATATTTATATATATACTTTTAATAAAATCAGGAATTTTCAGCTTATCAATGTAAATTTATAATATTTTTAGTTTTTCCAAAATTATACACTGAGTATAACTTTTTCAAGTTTTTCAGTGATTCAAATTATAGGATAAACTGTTCGTCCAATCAGACCACATCCGAGAATATTTGAGGACATTTCACAACATTCTGTAATATTCGAGAACAATCTAGAATATCCTATATCATCATTATGGAATGTTCCAGAACACACTTGACTTGGCTTGTTTGTCGCTCAACGGTCATTTTTGCACACGAGGGCTAATTAGACCGGGACTTCTGTTTAAAGTGGATTCCGAACCACTACAAACATCCATACCCAAGGTGGAATTCGAACCCACGAACCGTTGAACCGAAGGCAAGAGCTCTAACCATTCGGCTGCCAGCTCGGCCCAGAACACACTTGAACATTGTGCACTATTCAAAGCCTTATTTTCTATGGGTGAGGCTACCTATTGGTAGGGAGGGATATTTAAAGCAAGATCAGCCAAGGGTTTAAATGTCAGATCTTACCTGTCTTGTTCAGGGAATGAATAAATTTCTCATCAAAATAGCTTTACAGTCTTACACTCAACAAAGAGCTCCAGTGGCTCTGTAGCTTCACGCCGCTTCCCGTGAGCTCAGCAAAGTGAAGCATCATTTGCCGCGGGCAGTGGTTGGGAGGGTGACCACGGTGTACTCTCCTTCACTGGGTTGCTGGAACTCCGTGGGTTGGGGACGTGTCCACGTTCATCTGTCACGTCGAAACTCCTTCCGCTGGTGTGGCGTGGTTGGGGAGAGGAGGGTGCCAACTCAGGTGTGGCCTCGTCATCTGACCGTGGTTCAAAATGACGAGGCACCTTAAAAAGAGCAAAGCCGTACTTTCACCTTCGTGGTGCTCTGATCCAAAACGAAAGATGCACCCTGCTGACTTAAATTCGCATAGCCAACGGCATAGCGAGCTTGGCTTGCCCAAGTGTCATATGCAACAACAACAACGCGTGCATAAAATGAGCGTTGAGCAACAAACAAACCAGAAATTACAGGCATAAAGATAAGACATTTTGCGATTCATATTTTATGATTTTACTGGGAGAAATTTTTTCAGTGGATTATTTAACCGATGTGAAATTTTTACTCATTTTTAATGTTTAATAAGTATTTCTTAAGATTTAAAAATATTGCTTTATTAAACTTAGAGCGTATTTTTATTCTGAAATATTAATTATGTTTTACAAAATGGCAGCTGAATGGTTAGCGCTCTTGTCTTCGGTTCAATTGTTCATGGGTTTCGAATCCCACCTCTCGTTTGTCTGGGAGTAGTGATTAGGAATCTACTATCAGAAATGTAAAATGACTATCCGTTAGAATCGGTCATAGAATGGTTATAAGCACGATTTTATATGAATTTGTTACTGAATTATTTTTGCAGTCTTTTATTAAAACATCCTGCCATGACTATGTGTAAAAGTAATTTTAATGGCAACTCAACTAAGTTAATACACGCAACTTACATTTCAGAATTGGAATTTAGCACTCTTTGATGTTCTTTTTGTTTTCGTTTCGATACAGAAATTTGTGTGTTTATGAATTACAAGTAAAAATAGGAATACGCGCTCCTCATCGGTAACTAAGAATTACTGTGTCAATAAATCAATAATTTATAAAGTTTTTGTCTTGTGCCAGCTAGGCTGGCAATATGTGGTGCGCTGCTCCACTCTTTTTAACTGTACCGTAATTTTGTGTGGAGTCCGACTTCCTTAGTACACACATACCATAAGGACCCGTTTATAGGGTAGGCAACCATTCACACCTCATTCATACAAGGAAAGGACAAAGACACGATAGATAGATAGAGAAAAAGTACATCCATGCCCGAACCGGAATTCGAACCCAGGACCTCCCTATCCGTAGTCAGGCACGCTGACCACTAGACAAGTTGGTCGGCAGAGATTGTTTCAATTTCAGCAAGAAGATTTTCCGTTTCTACAAAAAATTCTCGATGGAAGCTATAAGCCAAATGTCTGGAATTTTTCGCGAAAATTTAAATCACAAAATGTAATATAATTTATAAATATTTCACTTTTTTATACCATAAAACCAATTTTTCTCATTCCAAAATTAGACAATCTTTGTTAATAAATCTTAATCTGTTTTCAGTTCAAGTAACTAAATTATGCCATAGTTACAAATTTCATAATAACTAATTTCATATGAGCAATGGAACTCTAATACAGACAACAAAAATATTTCGCAAACTTCTAAAATCAAAAATTAAAATAAATTTCTTTCAAAGCACACATAAATTCAAATAAAATTACATATATTTAATAGAATCAGAAATTTTCAGCCAAACAATATACATTATAAAATCAGAGTTTGGGAAAAAATTATTAAAAATAATATTTTTCCCAATACTGATATACTCTATGTTGTTCTTTCAAATTTTTCATTGATTCAAATTAGTATCAGGAATTACAAGTGCTGAGATCAAAAATATATTTTAACTGTTATATCGCTTAATTTTTTTATTAAAAGAAATTTTCTCAATCGGTTTTTTTAGTAGTGAAAATTTTCTTCATATTTTTAGGTAATTTAATGAAATTATCTTCTTAAGATTTTGAAATTTAATTTATTATTAAAATAAGGGCTAATGTTTATTAAAATCAAAATTTATTTCTATTAAGAATCATTTTGGAAGTACTGTTCATTAAATGGCATAATTTTTTTCCTTACAATAAATTTAAATAATTTAAAGATGATTTTAATTTCTTAAAAATTTATATTGTTGAATGAGAAATATGTACTATTTCTTTATATATTTCTTGAAGTATTTTTTTAAGTAAAAAAATTTATTTTTATATAAATTGAGATAATTAATTAAAAAATATATTCTGTACATTTAAGTATAGGAAATGAAAAAACATTTAAAAGGAGAAAGAAATATTTATAGATTTTTAACTTTTATCATTTTCTAAACAGAATTTCTCAATATAAGGTGCTAATGTAAAGCCAACAAAATTACTAGTCAAATAAAAATTATTTTCCCAAATAAAAACATTAAAGCATGAAACAAATTACTTTTAAATTAATAGTTTTAAGTAATTTAATATTTAATTTTCAAAACTCTACAAGCATATGTTAGTAAATATTTATACTAGCAAAAATCTGAATTGAATATTCAAATCGAAAGAATACATAGTAAACTGAGAATATAATTACATCTTGTAAAGACAGAAAATATAATAATATTTTAAATGTCAAAACTCTCTCTGTAGATTTCAAAAGTTTACATTTCTGTTTCCGATGAAGCGATGTTTGGAAGGTAATGAAATACCAAACATGCGGACAGTAAAAGGAGAAGAAAGGTATTTTTGTAGAATTTGGAGGTAATTAGTTCTCGATCCCTTCCATTACTATGAAAAATTTCCCTCCCTTTCTTTGAAGGTCAGACACAATATTTTGGACAAAGGGAACCGCTAATAGGAAAAATGTTTCTGCAGGAATTTTCTCACGAATATAACGCGACACTAGACTAAAAGGCTACAATACAGCCTGAGATAAAAATAAAAGGTGTTTTTTTTTTATTTTGTGACAATGGATAATATAATTTCAATAAGTCTGAGTAACAACAGAAACTGATTTTTCTATATCTCTTCTTGATAACTTAAATTTTTCTAATACTATTAGAGCACATTTGAATTCTTACAAGTTTTCATTAATAATATTTAAGTTTTTTGTTATTGCGTTATTATAGTCATAATAAGATTAAATTTTCACATTTTTTTATCATAAAAGGAAATCAAAAATATTAACGAAATATTGCTTGTTAAATAAAAGCATTTAATGTCTTAAGAGAAATTAAATAGTACGTCAAGTCACTAAAACACTAAAATTTCGATAAAAATTTTTACGTTTTGAATTTTTGGATAATTATTACATCCAGAGGCGTACAGTGGAAATAATATTCATAGAATGTTTTTTTATTTTTATGTTGAGTAAAACAAACTTATTTGCTTTGTTCATATTATTGTTATCACTTTCATTAGTATATAACTTGACTTAGACAACCTGTATAACAATTAGGAGTCACATAAAGGGCACTGTGAATCTTGGTGTATTCACAAAAATAAATAAGGTGTATTTCATGAGCTAAATCTTCTGTAATCTTCCTGAGTTAATAGATCCAAATATTACCCTATAACATTAACACAAATAATTTAGCAAATAACTTTATACTAAAATGAAAACTTCTCTTATGCATAAAAATGGAATTGACAATCGAATATTCCAGAAATTTTATATGAAAAAATTAAGATATTTTCGTAATTTTTCACATTTACAAGATTTGTAGTGCAAAACAATAATTTCACAAGCCTTGAGCAAAGTATGAAACTTAAAAAGGAAAGGATTCAAAAAATGGAAAGCAATAACCTAACTGATTAAGAAATGAAAATCGATAGCATAGTTAAAAGAACACAATTTTTAAAAGAAACAAAACTATGTAAAATTATTATTAATAAAGAAATTAAAGCAAGAGTTTCGTTTATGGCAATCTGCAGCAGCTCTTCCTCATTTTTCATCAACAACCTCTTCTCTTTTCCAAGTCTAATTTTTCCGTGGCTTTTTTTTCTGAACATGACGCAATAATTATAAAGTACAAAATTCGACGAATAAAATTGATATTATGATAAAACTAAGGCAGAAATTTCTGAAAAAATTTGCTGATCTGTGATATGATTTGGCGCCCCTCTGCAAGCTGCGCCTGGGGCATGATAGTCCCCACCCCCAACCCGTCACTACGCCTCTGCTGCAGTCTGTTATTAAAATGTCCTGACATGGCTATGTTTGAAAGTAATTCTAATGGCAAATCAGCTAAGTCAATGCAGGTAGTTTACATTACTTTAAACTGTAAGTGCCGGTCTAATTAAGCCTTCTGTCCAGCAACAAATGCACTTTTTCAGTCAATATTTTTATAATATTCAAACAGATTTCTAATTTTTAATATTTTACAGTGCAGAATAATGATTATGCCTGTGATTTCATTATATTTCTGTGGAGTTACATCTTTCAAACTAAAATATGCTCTTATACATAAAATGAAATAACTAGTAAAAAAATAATTAACAAACATTTAATGAGTACCTAAACAATACAAATAAATTATCGTTCAATACATGAATCTTTTAATGTTCGAAGAATTTTTTTTAACAAAATGCCAATATAAAGGCAACAAAATCACAAATTTAATAATAACTATTTCTGAAAATGCTTAAACTTTAAATTTGATTTTAAATAATTTTAAGAATAAGCAATTTGATTTTAAATATTAAACTGCAAGTTTTGTTAATAAATATTTACACTGGCTAAAAATCGGTATTTAATAAATAAATGTAAGTAATATGTGGTAGAGAGAAAATAAAACATTTCGTGGAAAAAGAAAATAAGTAAGCTTTGACTATATAAAAAATCGCTAATATTTTTACAGTAAAAACTCAATATTTCGATAAGTTATAGAATTTTCGAACAAAGTCTATTGTTTATTAACGAAACAATGTTATTTACTTAATAATAACATTATGTGTGAAAGTTAAACTAGAGAGTGAGGCATTGATATATTTACCACGTAAATGGTAACAAAAAAAGGAATTTACTTAATTTTTTAGAATTCGGAAGTAATTACTTTTGTATCCCTTTTCGATTTCGGAAGGACAGTTCTCTTCCTTAGGAAATTGCAAGTCTGTAAAGAGAATCCCCCTCCCCTCTTCCTTGGCTGTCTTCCCCTCACGAACGCAACTCAGACTACGCGAGGGGGACTTCAAATAAAAACACAGCCTTTCTTTATTCTGATTATAAATGCACAATAATTTCAGAGAAAAGTTTTCTTAGTTTAATTACCTATGTTTCTATTACGCTGATTGATATGAAAAATGAATTTATGATTTTCCTGATGATATCAACAAGTTTAAATGAATTTTAAATAAAATTGAACTGAAAATTGAGATACTTTTAAATTATTTGATTAATTTTAGCATTTTTCCTTTTCGGTTAAAAATACTCTATTTTTTCGCGACTTTAATTTTTTCTCCTTTAAAATGAAGGTTTCCAACGTTTACACAAGATAATCCATATTTAAATTGTTGAAACATTGCCAATAGAATGAAATTATATATTTACACAGCTACTTGTACCCTTATACATTAATTTTTTTCTATGATGTTATTGAATATGTACTTTATGGTAGTCTAAGAAGCTAATCATTAAAATGTTTCTCAAGTAGTCAAATTCCAAGATACCGCTTATTAATCTGATGAAATCCACGATACTAAAATTCCATTCTTTCATTTTCATGCTGTTTAGCCTAACTTATACATTCATAATAAAAGTAATTGATTAAGGAAGGGTTTATATGAAATACTCTACACACATTCTTTCATTTTATTTGAAACGAAATTTTTTATAGGTTATAAGTATTTTCTTTTGATTATATATATAGTAAAGATGCCTATATATGTATTTAATTTTTGAGACTTCTAAAAAGAAATTTTTTTTATTTGTGTATTAATTATAGTTTAACGATTTTTCATTAAGGATATTTCAGTTTTATGCAATTTACTTTTTTGGAAACCATATTTTTCAAATATTACTTTAAGTAAAGTAAGATTAAAATTCCACTTATATTATTTATAAAAGAAAATATACATAAAATGTTAACAATACATTGCTTATAAGAAAATAAATATCCCGTCAAATAATATTTCTGTACATTAAAACTTCTACAATTTTTTTATTTACTTAGAATTTCTAAATAAGAAGTAATCCCTTCTAGAGTGAAAGGGGTCCTATTAATGAATTTATCAACTGAAATACACACAGTATTCACTGTATATTATATATTTTGAATAGCTTAAGTTTATTGCTTAGTCAATAATATTATTTTTCATAGGCATGTAACTTGACTGGGGCATTGTGTGAAAATAATTTAGGATTCATAAGAACAATTAAGAATATTGCTGCATTCATTAATTTAAATTTATGTCTCATAAGTTTATCTTTTTGGAATCTTCCTGAATTATCAATCCATAAATCAAGATATAAAAATATCAATTTGGTAAATAACTTTAAACTGAAATCTAAATCATTTCAAATACATGAAAATGAAACTGACTAGTATAATATTTGAATAATTTTATCAGAAAGAAATTAAATACTTTCATTTACATATGCACAAGATTTGTACAAAATAATGATATAACTGTACAAGTCTTGAGTTAAGCATATATTTTAAAAAAATTACGATAATTGTAAGCAATTAAAAAACATTTTTAAATTTTACACCTAAATTGTGTAAAATATTTAATAGGAAAATATATAAGTAAAATTTTCATTTATGGCAAGTTACTCTAGCTATTTTCTCGACTTTCTCAAATTTCGTTCTTCACCAATAATTATTTTTCTCCTCCACGTTTGTTATCTCCCAAGGCTAAGCGGTTTATTTCTCAACATAACGCAATAATTTTTTTCATTAAATTAAATTTTTTCGAATAAAATTCAAATTTTCAGGCAATTCATTCCAGCTATTTTCAAGGTTTTAAAATTAATAAAAAAAATACCTGAAAACTAAAACTGTGAGGTATGTACAAAAGAGCAATAATACTAAAACAATCCTGCTAAAATTCCTAAACGTTAAGTATACTGGTCGTTTTTTCGAATTACAGGGGAGAAATCGGTGCCGTTGATGAGGTTCGCTATAAAAATTGCAGGAGAAACGAAAAACTGCGAAGCCCATCTCTCAAGAAATCCGAAAAGAAACATTTAAAATCAAATTTTCTCTGCCTATAAAAGATTATTATCATATTTAATTGAATTTGCCTCAGTCTCCAATTTGAACTCTAATTTTATTCAACTGTTTTAATATAGTTTAAGTAAATTTGCTGCATTTTTTAGAGTTAAACATGTAAAATATATTTTAATTGAGAATATAAAAACGCTTAATGACAATGAATAGACATTTGTATTTGCTATTTTTTATATTTCTAATCATTTTCAAAATATGAGGATTTATGGCTTTTTATTTTTTTTACATTATATGAAATGTGATTCGAAACGAAATAAAATAAAATGTGTTAAATGATGTTTCAACTTGAATCAAAAAATGTTTGCGAATTTGTAGGATGATATTACTGTTCCGATTGTAAGAAATTTCTAATTTAAAATATCGGATGAAAGATAAGGATCAATACTCTCTTATTCCATTTTTCATGAAAGTTATTAAACTCAGGCGATTCTAGAATCTGATGAACCGTTTTTATAAGAAAATTACAAGACAAAGAGTCATGAATAAAGTAAGTGCAAATATTTTAATGCACCAGAGTAAAAGAAATATTCAATAACTGTTTATTATGGTAAAAGAAGGAAATTCAGATATGGCTATTAATGAACAATACTGATGAACTTTAATATCATTTATTCCAGTCCAAATCGGCAATTTAGTTATCTTTAAAAATCCCAACTCTTTAATTGTGATAACAGGAAATGGAAAGAAAATATAAACTTCGTATCAAAACTTTTCTTTATTTCAATTATTTAAAACATTTATCATTAAACGTTTACATTTTTATATTATGTTGCAATTGCTAGCGTTTGCTTTCCTATTTAGTAGACACTGTGTATCATATAGTCTTATAGCCTTTGCCAATCGGAACCATTTCTTCATCGACAGTGGGCCGTATTCATAATTCCCAGGGAAAATCACACTTATTCCGATAAATGTTCTTGGAGGAAGAAGTACAGCATTTATTTCCGGTTGTTCAACAATACCTGAAATCAAACTCGCAACCTCCCATTCCAAAGAGCAGGTTAAAATGCATATATTTTCCATATCGTTTTGAAACCACGGAGAGGAGTTAGGCTGTCTTAAGAAGACCGTATTGCAGTTGCACCAGCATGCTTCCCTGTGCCTACCACTTAGATCGAAGGAGCCGGATGGAGTCTTCGTGATTTTGCAACAAGGACCAAGCAGAAGACCCCCAATACATGGCCTGCCACCCCCAGAGGTATCATTTCACTTGGAGGACATTGCAACAGCACTCAGTTTTAACGTGCCTCAGCCGGTTATGCCGGGATTCGAGCTCACTGCCTGCCGATAATCAGAACGAGGCCTTAACCAATCAGGCCATCGCGGCGCTGATGACGACCGTGTGAATTACATTCTTAAAGGACTTTTCATTGATAAAGACCCCCTTGTCACAAGGGTAGGAAACTCCCAAGCACTCATTCCGATGACATGCATGCAGAAAGGCGATATCTACCATTTCCCAGCAGTGGTTGTGATCGATCATAGGATTCTTTCCTCAGGAGAGAGCTGTTTGACCACCGGGCTAAGGTAGGCCAAACACTATTTATTGAAATTATTTGATTTGTTTAACTTGTATATATCTTTCACACACTAAAGCTACACATGGAAACCTTGATAACAATTTAAATGAAATTCTAAGATTAGCTAGTTGCATAGCTGCCAACTCTACTGATTTTATCCGGAAACTCCTGCCTTTTCATTATTTTTATCTATTTCCCGATAATCTGCTGCTTTTTTTCAATTTCAATGAAAAATTTTAAAAATGCCGGAAAAATGTCTATTGAGTTTTTTTAGTAGATTAAATAATCAACAGATGGCGCACTATAATACAATTATTATTATAATATGAAAATGTGTTCCTCTGAGTTTCGAACCCTATCTGTCCGCCGTGGTAGGATGACGCTTTAACCACTTGGGTGCCAAAAACTCCTACATGTAATTAACATTCAGAACAGACACCAGGTGCCCGTTTACATAAGCAGTTTAATTAGGATGAATATTACAGTATTAGTAATTCAATATGGAAAATATTTGCCACACACTGAATTAATTTATTTAGTAATGCATTTTATGTAATTTTAAAAGATTGATGTTCATTTTTTTTACGTGTATTCTTTAATTTTTCATAGTCCTTTATGAGGTTGATGAATATTTTATTCTAATATTAAGATTAACACGAAATATGGGTGCTTAGCGTAAATTATTCTCAGAATGTATAATCTAAAAAGCAAAATTTTCTTTTCGCTGTACTATTGTTTTAAACATTCAAGCAAAAATGTCGCTAGTAAGTGTCTCCTGATTTTTTCCCTCAAAATCAGTAGAATCTACTGATTATTTTTCTTCAAAGTAGGCAGGTATGTAGTTGATAAATGAATGCAAATTTTAAATGCTGTTTAAAAAAATTGGGCAACTAAGTTAATTATAACCTAATTCTCATATTTTCATGCAGTGGTAACAGAAACGTTATCTACTTTGATTAATTCAGTGCTATCTTTTACTAGCGATATCCCATTAATAATTAAATTTCACTCACGGGCTATGGTTGCCCTTCAATGAAATTTACCACCTGATTAATGATACAAGTGCTATATCTAATTTATGCATCACTGTAACAGCACAATGCTATAATTACATATTGTGTAATTACATCACATCTTACAGCTTATTTAAAAATCATTGATGCGTTATCAAAATGAAAATAAAAGAAAATTTTGAAGTTTAATATATTACAAAAACTCTTTAATTTGAATCTAAAACTGCTCTTTTTTTTGTTTAGGCAGATTACATATGCATTGGGCAAAATAGAAATGCCGAGGGCTTGATTTGTTGGTAAGTCAAAACAATAGTTCATTAGATCAGTAATTACGAATTAAAGTTGTGATTCCGAGCTACTACAATCATTTGCAACTTATAAGGGATTCGAACCTACGAACTATTGAACGTCGTCTGAATGCTAAACATGTGGATCCCACTTTGTTAAGTTTTTTTGTTTACTTATTGCTCAGTGATCCTTTTATTCACTCGAAAGCTAATTAGTCTAGGTAATTTAAAGTGAAATCGCGTTTTTTTCATATACATTCAAATCCAATGTGGGATTCGAACTTACGAATGGTTGAAACCGAAGGCCAGAGAGAAAATTATGTGGCTGCCAGTTCATCTAGCAGAGCGTGAGAAGGAGGAAAAATGTTCACATTATATATATAAAAACTAAATCTCAAGAAACTTTTATTTTTCCTTTTAAATTTCGTATACTTTTTATTTCCAATGACAGGTTGATCTTATAATTCTTCCATTCAGCATGTAAGGGGCGAAGATGGTGGCAACTTGTACAGTGGAATACAAAGTGGGCGTGCCGTCTTTCCCCCAAAAGTGAAAGGATAAAGAAAGAAAGGACCCTTTATGCACGAACCAGATTTGAAACTCGGATCTATTGTTTCGAAGCTAAGGACTAGAGATGGCAAAAGCAGTTATTTTTGAATAACTAGTTATCAACGTTACGTTCCAAGGAAATAACATGTTCTAGAAAGCGTTATCAAATAACGGCTTTTTGGAAAGTTATTCTAAGAAATCCGTTCCCTTTGGCCTTCTTGGAAATTCTATGGAGCGAAAGGAAGCTTTCGTGGGGTGACAAAACTGGTTTTTGAAGGAAATGAGGTGTAAGGTGAATTTTAGTGACTGAGCATCGAAAATCACTTACTGAAAGAAATTTTAACGATTTTTGTTATATTCTTTAATCAATTTTTTAATAATTTCCTACTTTATTATACGGAAATTCAACATTTAAGTCTAGACTGATTTTCATTTACTTATTTTTTAAAATAATTGCAATGGATTAAATAAGATTTATAATTTTTTTTACTGTCAATTGATTTTTTTTCAGTTAAAAATTCTTAAGTAATGTGTATTTACATAATTTGTTTCCCAATGATCTTAACTCCTTATTAATATATTTTATTACTTTAATGTATAAAATATGTCTAAATTTGAATTATTTTAAACCAAGCATAATTCAGTTTCTCACAAGATGAATTTAATTTATTCCTCAATGTAATTTCTATTATAAATTCTTATAAATTTTAACTGATGTTTCTTTTACACTAAAGATTACTATTGAGTATATCACTTATGCTCGAATAAATCTTAAAATATATCTTCTTGAAAAAAGTATTTCTCTAATTAGAGACACAATATAATTAAAAAGTTGAATTTTGATCGAAATTTCTTAATTTTACTATCTTATCAACTTATAAATATACCATGCGATTAATCAATATCCAAAGAGCACCATCCATCATTGTTTATGGTAACATCAGTATCGAACCCACAGTTTTCAAATAGTGAAATCATTTTAATGATAATTTAACCAGCGATATACATTAAACTAACTTATATTTAATAATTAATTATATTTTACTATTTCATATAAATTTCTTTTTCAATATTAAACATTTTAATTGAATTTAATTTTTATATAAATCTATGTAATAAAAGGAAAATCGGATCTATACAGATGTCATATACTATAAAATTACATATTTATGAACATAAATAGAAAATAATATTTTCTTTAAAAATAAAGAATTGTATATGTAAACCAGAATATTTAGTACCTACGAGAAAATATTCGAATATAGGAATTTGCCTTTATGATAAGTTATAGAATTTTACTTCATATACATGATTTCACTGTTCTATATGCTTCAATTGTGTATTTATCTTAAATATTTTTACTATATGAAATTACTCCTCACGGAGAAGTAAAAATAAGAGAGCTATGTTGTATTAATAAAATGTGTGTGTGTGAATTTAAAGTACTAACAATTAAACAGTATTTTTAAATAAAAATGTATGAAAATTGCTTCTGTAAAATAGATAAACACATTACTACAGTAAATAATTCAGATGCAGTTTTTTACTATTGACACAATACATAAATTTACAGTTTTTAAAATTATTTGCATATACAAAAGTTTTTGTTGTAAATGAAGAATTTTATCAACTAATAAACTTTTTAATTTGTATTGTTTGATCTGCAAGTATCTTTTGATATCATAAGAACTCAAATAAATTAAATTAATAAACAGAATTAACATTTTTACTTTACATACTATAAAAACAGTTATTACTTGTCATTTCTTTTTATGATTGCTGAGGAATATATGTTATATAAAATTCCATAGTTATTTACTTATTATAGTCTTTCAAATTAATGTAATTCTTATTCGTTTGAAATTTAATTGAAGAAAAGTTACTTTAATATGTAAATGTTTAAAGTAATGTTTTAAATAAATAGACTGCAAATGTCTAGGCAAGGGAGTAAACTTGGAAAACTCTCAGACACTTATCTTGAAAGATATGTATGTTTAAAATAATGATATAATATCATAGGTTATATATAGAGAAATAACACACATTAAAAATACAGAAAATAGTATCCACATAAAGAAATAATATAACTATAATTATATATCTACTGTTAAAAATGTACTGAAAAAATGTATAAATACTGTTAAAAATGTACTGGAAAGATAATTTGAAATGTGCTAGTAAAATGTATATTGCTCAAATGTTTAATGTAAACTGTCCAGTTCACAATGGCCTTAAGATATAACTCTATGGCATGAGTAGAGCTAGATATTTAAAGTAGTAGTAGGCATGAGTAGATATTTAAAGATTTATATTGAAATTAGATAGGAATAAAACTACAGAAAAGATCTTTTAATGAACAATTTTTTTCCTCATAATTACAACTTAACCTGAAAAATAAATGATGAAAATTTAGAATTTGCAGCTGTAATACGTAGGATATTAATTTTATTGTGATTTTATTTTCAAATATTAAATAAATACAACTACATTTACAAATATACATGAATTAATTTAATATATTTATATACATTGCAACATTTATTATCATGATTCTTAATTACTTAACAACAATAATACTTTTTATTTCAAAACAAATTTTATAAATGGCTTTCTACAAGAAATATGATGCAATTCTTTTATTCCAGTACATCAAATACATTTTTAGGACTGTAAAATTATTACATTAAGAATATTATTTTAATGTAATCAAGTATATTATCATTTAAAATAATTAAAATTTTATTTATATAAATTAATTTTAAAAATTTATGTTGATGCTTTCTCAATAAATAAAAAATATTATAAGTGTCAAAAAATTATTTTTACAATATATTAATTCTTAAAGTAAATTTCAAATTTAATTATATATATATGTATATTTTATTAGTTTGATCCAAATTTTATCGAATGGTACGTTAGTTTCTTCTTTTAATCTTTTTAATTTATAAAAATTAATTCCCGAAATTTGAAATTGAATTTAAAATATTTCACGTTTGCTTTGATATGCGAGCATAGTTTCAAGTTTCTAAAAAAATGTTTCAGTTTAATAAAAAATTTGCTAAAATTCACAAAAATTATAAATCAAGGCTGAAAATAAATAAAATGCCCGTAAAATATTAACATAAAATGTATTTTTAAAAATCCCCATTTTTACAAATGTTTTAATCTCTTTTAAAATGAAATATATTTATTCATGCATCCGCTTTTCAGTTAACTTTCCTTCATCAAAGTGAAGAACCGAAAAGTATACATTCTTAGTTGCTAAGCAACGCAACGGGCCAAGCAAAAGCTTGGAATGTGTTCCCGAGAAAACTCAATGTCAATGTTAGAAACCAAAACAACGTAATAACAACTTAAAATTTCGTTGCGAAACAACGATTTTGGTCTTAAAGTTAAGGAAGTTCTAAAATAGAGATAACGGCCTTAAAGTTACAAAACAACGAGAACATTTTTAATATTCCGGAAGTTACAAAACAACGATAACGACTTTAACGTTACAAAACAACGAGCACAGCTTTAACGTTACAAAACAACGAGAACAGCTTTAACGTTACAAAACAACGAGAACAGCTTTAACGTTACAAAACAACGAGAACAGCTTTAACGCTACAAAATAACATAATGTGGAAACGTTCTACAATACCGTAACGACTTTGAGAAGTTACCATTACAGGAACGATTTCAGCAGTTAAGGAAAAGAAAAACGTTATCTTAATAACATAATTTTTGAAGAACGCGTTATTTATTCAACGGTTATTTGTTGATAACGGTTCTTAAATAACAGTTCCATTAAATAACGGCCATCTCTACTAAGGACGCTAACCACTCCACCATCGGTCGATTAAACTCGTATACTAATGTTATTATGAATACTAAAAATACTATAAAATTTGGTTGTTGAAAACGGGTTAAAAAATTCTAAACTGAAAATATGATCTGCAGTACAAAAATATAACATTGTCACATATGTTTTTTGTTTGTTCCCCGACATTTTGTCTGGGTTTAAATTAAGAATCACGCACGGATTGGAATCAAATTATACTACAACACCCTTTTAGTAATCGCTTTTTAAGGATTCGGTTCTTCAAAACTCTCATAAGTAAGTTCTTTTTTTAAATATAGTTTTTTTAAAGTTTTTTATTGTAAAATTTTAAGTAACGTTATGAAACAAAATTAGAAATTGAGACACTTTATTTCTAATTTCTTCAACTTTCTTTCAAAAATTCTAAACATGGGAAAGATTTTATAACTATCCGTTTTTCAACCACGTGTAGCCATTTGAGACCAGAGAGAGAATGGATCTAGTGTTTGTTAGGTTCCTAGCCTAAATGGCCATGTACCTTCTGTTCCTAAGAAATTTTTCTGCACCTAACTTTAGTTGAGATTAACATAATAATTTCAAAACATAAGATTATTTAAACACAAAAAATTTAAGAAAATATTTTGCTTAGGTTAAAGTGCTCCCAACGAGAGTTCTTTGCATGAGATTGAATAAACATAAAAAAGAAAAATTTGAATACACATTACAAACAAGAGTGCAAAAAAAATATTTTTAAATTACAGTTATATGCATAGTATTAATATAACTATATAAAGACAAAATATATTTTTTTATTCTATTATATATACATATACATAAAAAAAATAAATAAAAAGAAATATGCATATATATAAATACAAATTTTTTCCTTTTCTGTATTTTTTTTAAGTATAAGAAGAAGAAATTATTTATTTCTACTTATTGGGAGGCGAATAGATAAGTTTGAATGTGGTTCAGCCCGCAGAACCGCCCTTGGTCTGATAGGGGAAGGAGTCCCAAATTGTTTCTGATGTAGAAGTCTGATTGAGTGATCAGTCTGAGAAATTTACTTTGCTGACTCTCAAGAAGTTTCAGGTTCGTTTCCGCAGCACCACCCCAGATTGGGGCTGCATAGGTGATAATAGGGCGAAGGTATGATTTATAACTCAATAGCTTGTTAGCCATGGAGAGCTTTGATTTGTAGGCAATTAAGGGGTACAGTGAAGTTTTGGCAGAAATAAATTTATTCTTAATTTTATTAATATGGGCTTTCCAGGTAAGTTTTTTATCTAACGTAAGACCGAGGTACTCGACTTTATTTGACCAGAGGACCGAAAAACCGCTTAGTTGAATCTGGGGGGGTAGAGTACGTTTCTTAGTAAAAATGACAGCAGTGGATTTGTTTGGATTTATTTTAATTTTCCACTTATTAAGCCACTCTTCAATGGCCATGAGGTGTTGAGTAGCATGGATTTTCCAGTAGAGACAGCTAGTGGACAAAACGGCAGTATCATCCGCGAACAAGCAGAGCATAGTATTTTGATGTTGCGGAATATCATTGATATAGATGTTAAATAATAGAGGACCCAGCAGGGATCCTTGCGGTACGCCTGCAAAAATGGGTCTGTCCAGAGAGATATCTTTTCCTACTCTAACAGTAAAAGAGCGGTTGGAGAGGTAATTATTAATTAAAGTAATTAATTGGGTTGGGAAATGGATTTTAATTAGTTTGTAAATTAGACCAGGGTGCCAAACTCTATCAAACGCTTTTTCTATATCAATGAATATTCCTCCCATGGATTTTTTGTACGCGATTCCTTTTGAAATTTTTTCTACTTCTCTGAGTAGTTGGTGGGTAGTAGAATGTTTTTTACGGAAGCCAAATTGTTGAGGAATAATAATTTTGTTGGTCTCATTAAAGGCCAGTAATTTATTAAGAATAATTTTTCGGCAATCTTGGCCATAGTCGGTAAAAGAGAAATCGATCTATAATTGATGGGAGATTTTTGCTTTTACCCTTCTTGTGGAGCGGAATGTTAACTGCCCTTTTCCACACTTTTGGAAAATGACTTGTTTTCAGTATACTGTTGATATATATCAGTATACTGTTGAGACCAGAGTTGTCCTTGGTTTACACCCTAACATCAAAAGAAAGAATCGACATACTCCCTGCGCTTAATTGCTTTACAGCACTCAGGGCAATGAAACGTCTCCCTGACATCTCGTTCCTTCAACTACCCTCGGGAGAAGGGTTGACAATGCTGTCTTCTGATCGTCCATCCATCATTTCTTACGAAGACAGCTTTCAAAATCGGCATCCATCCCTTTCCCACACTTCGGGGAATCTTGTGTTTCCTCAAAAACAGATGTGAGTTAGTGCACACCTGCAGTGCTCCACCCTCTCTTGCGTAAGCCCGCCACACACGATAGGATTTTTCCTTACGATTTGTTGGAAGGGGTAAGAAGTAATTAAGCACTCAGTCCCCTCAAACTCTGCTGACCACAGTAGGAGAGGCACATCTGGAGTGGGAAGTTATTTTTAAGGGTGCCATTTTTCAACATTTATTGCTTTTGGCTTAAAATGTGTGCCTTGAAAATGGAAATCAAAAATCGCCAAAAATTTCAATAATTTGTAATTCAGTCACTTTTTCTGACTTGACGTATTTATTTTTGTACTCATTTGTCTGCTTGTAATTTCTGCCATTAAATGTTATCATAGTAAGTTAAGTAACATGAGCAAATTAAGCACAGAAGTATTATTGGCTGTTGCTTTGGACTGGGATGATGGTGAAAAGCGAAAAAACAATAAAAAAAGAAATGGGCAAAAAATTGGTTGCTCCAGCGTGAAACTCCTTCACATCTAAATTTGATTGCAGAATTACACTCGGAAGATAAACATTTCCTTAATTACATGATGATGAATGAAAAATTGTATGCAACGTTGTTGGATAAGGTAACACCTTTCATTATAAGAAAATATTCATCCATGCGCTCATCTTTAAGTTCTCATGAACCATTAAGTGCAACTTAGCGCTTTCTGACAAGCGGTATTAATTTAAGAGCCCCATTAGTACATCAAAATGTTTATCTATCGAGTATTAATTATTTATTAGTAGATATAAAATCAATTATTAATTTGTTATCTATTATCCAAGTATTCTTATATTTTATAATATTTTCTTAAATGATTTTTAAATAAAAGGGAAACAAATTAACATTTACCAAATGATAAATAATAACTGAAATGCATTTAATTTCAATTTCGCTTAAAGGTGAATAATTTTCTTTTGTTATTATTAATCAATTTATTGGTTTTAACTATCTAATTTTATTATTGTTCAATTGTATAAAGAATATTTAAAGAAAACAACAGAATAATCGCAACTAATACCTTTATATTATTGTTTAAACTTAATTCATATTTAAAAATATAGAAAATTAAATTTTAAAATTTTCATTTTGAAGATTTATAAGCATTCTGAAATAAAAAAATATTGTTTTCTAATAAAGCTCTTATTATAAAATTGTGTAGTTAAATTTTACGTTAAGTGTGTAATTATATATATTCATTCAGATAGAGAATAAATTTACAAAATAAATTATTTAACTTATTTCATCACCATTCTCAACAAAACTTGTGTCCAAATTCGTGGAATTGCAGTTTCGTCCAGAAATGATTATATATTCAAAGTATCATAAAGTCACCACACATATGCATCCTCCATGCTTACACCACTTTTTTCGATTAATTGATTTTCTCTTTTATAGGTTCTACGGAGGGCATTAGTTTTTTCCTTTACTTCGTTAATTGAAGCCTTTTCATCTATCTTTTTGTATATTTCTAATAATTTTTCATAAGCTAACTTTCTTTTTATTTTATTTATGTAATCGACACTCATTATTTGCCCCAAAAAAGGCTCATCTTTATAGATTTCAATAAATTCCTGCACAATATTTGCTTCATGGACATTCTTAAAAAAGGAATCAAATATTAATTTTCCCAAGTATCGCCAAGAAATAATTAGCAACCCTGCGAAACAGACACGCGACAACGGGAAGCAATTACTTATTTCCTGTGTTGGAAGAAAAATCAGACCTTGTTTGAATTTTCTTGAGCCTGTCCAACTTCTCCACACACGGTACAACTTGTTCACATCCAACAAATCCATAGGAAAAATCCTATCGTGTGTGGCGGGCTTAAGAGGAAAAGGCATAAATTCTGCTGTTTAAATGCTCTACTTCATTCAGTTGCATGATCCGGCTATCTCTGAAATCAAGCTTCTCAGATAACCCTCGCGGAGGAAAGATGTTTTCTTTGGCTCCTCCACCCCCTACTCCTATGAAGAGAAGCGCCATGAAACTCGACACCGACATCCTACTAGTAAAACTTCCGTTTTCAAACAAAGATGTCAGGATTTTCCCAAGATAAAGCTGCAATATCTATCAATTGTCAGAGCCTTTAATTGCCTTTCTGCACCACCTCCAGCAATCTTCAATGAAGAAGAGGCTATCTTGTTTACGGCCTGTTCCTCCATTGCTAACTCTGGTGTTGAGTTGCAGAGGGCCTTGCCGTGGCCATGGGAAGGACCTCCAGGGGGGTCTAGCATGCCCTGGGGCATCGTTAGGAGAGGAGGGCGAAATAATAAGAAAACATTTTTCTGAGAATTTAAATTTTGTTTTGATCCAAATAAAAAAATTTTTACTTTGAATTTCTAATTATAAATAATCACATTCAGAGGACTAATTATGAACTTATCAGCCGAAACATTATTAACTACATTATTTTGAGTAGATGGGGTTTATTTACTTGATCAATAATATAATTTCCCAGGCATGCAAGTTGACTGGGACCTCCTGTAAAAAAATTAGGGTTGAATAAAAAAGATTAGGAAAGAATATTGTGAATCTTGCTGCACATTTTCATTAAGTTAAATTAACTAGATCTCATCAGCTTAACTTTTTGGGATCTCCATCGGTCAAGGTATACAAACTAGATATATACTATAAATCAAGATATACAAACATCAATATAAATAATACTGTAAATAACTTTAAACTAAAATAAAAAAATAACTCCAATTCATAAAAATGGAACTAACTTGTATAGTATTTGAAAAGTTTTATAAATCTTTTAAGATATTTTCGCGTTATTTACAAATGCACAAAATTTGTAATACACAATAATGATGTAGAACTATAAATCTTGAGAAAAGTATACAAATTTTTAAAAATTCATGGTAATTGAAAGGAATTAAAATTGTTATCAGTTACCATGAATTTTATTATTTTTATTATTAATTAAATTTTATTATTACATTTAAATGTTTAAAATTTAAAAATTTTAAATTTTATTTGGAGGACATTGTTACCAATTTTATGTATTCCAGCCGACTTTATAAAAAGCAGCGGATCCTCGGTTGGGTCGGGATTCGAACCGATTACCTTTTAATAACAAGAATGAATTTAAACAACCCATATAAATTTCGTTATTTATCAATAAATGGTAATTTAATTTAATATTTTAAAATTATAATTAAAGAAATAGATCGTTTGCAATTTATCTGATTAAAATATTATGTTTGTTTCTTTAAAAATATTATCTACCAAACGAATTGCTTTTTTTTTTTTAACAAAAACTAAACATTTTTAATAAAATATTATTTCTCTTATTATTTTTAAAGTGCATTAAAAATTAACTTTTTATGACTGATTGGAAGCTTATTCTTTTATCCTTAAAACTAATTTGTGGCAATATATGATGGCAGTATATTGTCATTAAATGATAAAATTTGAATTGTGGTTTTCAAATCTCTTTCAATTCCTACGTCTTGAAATGTATTTTTGCAGTACGAAAAAGAAACAAAATCCTTATATTACACTCTAGTAAAAACAATAAAATAATGCAAGAAAGAAACATATTGTCTTGTTTTCTATTCTCACATTTTATTTCATGTAATATGGAAACGCATAACATTGTACCACTTTTTGTTCGGAGTCTCTATGTTTTAGTCAATTCTTTTTTAAAATTTTTACACATGAGAATAAATTTTATTCATAACTCTTGTAAGCAAAATTCATCGTAAATCGAGAGATAACCTAGATAAGACTCCTTGTTTTACAACAGCAGGATTTGAACTTTGAACCTTCTACTACGAAGAACGCTGCACTTCTGTGAACCAAGAGGAATGAAGATTTTTTGTTGGCTTCAATACCTGTGTTTTATGCATGCTATACACCTATTATTATTATTATTATATCGTGCATTTAAATAAAATAATTTTAAATGTCCAATATTTGGTATAAATGAAACAACAAAATAATTATAGTTATACCTAGTTCTATCCTTTATTTAATCCTGAACTTTTCTTTTTCATATTTTAGGCTTGGACATTAAGTGTGCCAATTGAAAGACGGTTGAAGTTTTTTTTCCATTATTTTACTTTCTTGACAGACATTTTTTAAGCTGAACGATAGGCTTATTTCAATTGCAATGTTTAATACAGAAATTTAAAAAAATAATTGATATTAAAATATTTGATTTCAAATAGATTTATTAGCGGGTTATATAAAAATGCAATAAATACCACTTGTGAGGCGATTTCTGGTTTGGTTTATAATAAAATGCCTGACGATTTCTGCTCTAGTCTTTTGCTCACCAGTTCGTGCGTTCGAATCACACTTTCAGGGTGGATGATAATAATAGTTCGGAAGATACTTTAAATATTCTTAGGTTCATGTCTAATTAAAACCCGTGGGTAAAAATGACCATTGAGTGAAAAAGAAACCAAAATAATTTGGTTTAGTTTACCATAAGTTAGTGTTAAGGTTGCTCTCTTTTTGACAAGTCCTAGATACGATCCTAGGTCCACAAACTTTTAAATAGTACTAAATTTATTCATATTTTTAATGCATATTTATAAAGATGGCTGCTTAGAGGTTTACTAAATTTTATTTCTTACGTTCTTCGATATGCACATCGAATTTTTGAGGCTACACATTGAGGTAAACACATTTTTGGTTTTTTTAGTAACAAATTCTGAGTGATGTAGTAGCTAGGTTGGAAAAGGCGTCATTGCTATGAGAGGAGGTAGTGGGTTCTATACTTGACCCAGCCAAAGATCAGATATGTGTGTTTAATATTAGATTAAAATATTTAAATTACTAAAATGTCACGAGGTATTCTTTAGGTGATAGGCAGGCCGCACACTGAGGCGACAGCAGACGAGCAGCACGACATCACGCCGTTCAAACTGGTTCTCATAGTACTGCGCACGCACATTAGATCTGTATTTATCGCGAACGTGTCAGCGTCTCTTAAGTGACAGGTGTCCACCATTTGTGACTTGCGCTATTTTTTTCGCTTGCATGTGTATTTCTTTGTGTTTGATTTCATTTCTTCAAAAGTGAATTTCCATTGTTCACAAATGTGAGAATATGCTGCATTTAACCAGTTTCATTAATTTTGTAAAAGAAATTTCCTGCATTATATGTTTTTGGCGAAGATTATTCTAATATAAAAAACCCTTTATGGAAATATCTATTGAAATGAAATTTTCCGGTTATTTTTATTCTAATTTTTAATGATTTGTGTGTGTGTAGTTTACTTATATGTAAATTTAAAATATGTAATTTAAAAATTTTACGAAATTTAGATAAAATTAGTAAATTTCCTGTGCAAAATATTTTTAATCGATAAGTATTTGCAGTTGAAATATATCATCTTATGAAGTTAATTTTATATAAGTTTTTCTAAATTTCTTGTTTAAACACATAGATGTTTTTGAACTAATAGTTTCTAAATTTTAAAAAATTATATAATTAAAATAATCTTATTAAAAAACTAGTTTAAATACCATAGTACAATTAAGAACCGTATTAAGTTGCGCTGTGGGTTTTAATATTCACACATTTCTTGTGTACATTATAATAATATTGTTAAAACTAATTTTTAACTAAAAAAATTATAAGAATTACTATTTTGATTGCTGAGTTATTTTACATTAAAATGCTTTTAGTATAATTTTTTAATTATTTCCATTGACATATATTATTCTTAATTACTTTTAGTTTTGAACTTATTCATATTGAACTAGTTTGTTATAATGCATATGTATTAATTTATACTGAGGTAACATATCAACAAAAAGTAACTAAAATATATTTAAAAAATTCTAATATATTAAAAATAACTTTAAAAAATATTTCTAATGTTATTTTTGAGTCCATGAATTGAAGAAACATTAAAATAACACCTATTGGGAACTGAGCAGAAATATCAGAAAGTTACCAAGTAAAGAGAACATTTTTTGCTCCTTTAAAAAACGTATTATTCTTTAGTTAGTATTTAATACTTATGGTTTTTAGTTTTAAAAACATTTAAAATAATTAGAATTTATTATTAACATGTCCCAGCAAGAAATTATTATGATCTTATTCACACCAAAAGTACTGGACAGTATATCTTATTTAACTTTTTGATATATATTAATGTTACATAAAGAAATGAAACTTAGTTTCAATTTATACTTTTAAATCAAACAATTAATTTACAATCTTTGCAAATTTACCTATTTTTTGTAAAAAAATTCCCATTTGTGTATTTTAATGCCACTTTAGTTGGACTTAAACCTGAAGTATGAGTCAGTGTAAATTTAATGTTGTGTTAATTAATACATTGGAAGAATGCGCCTTTGTTCTGAAAGTACAGTAAATAACATTCAATAGAAATAAGCTGTGATTTGAAATAACAATCAAACATTTTCTTAAGTTTTAAATCTTGCCTATTGAAATAATTTTATTTTTCAAAGGCTAGACAAAATGAAATTATATTTTGTGTGTACAATATAAAAGTCATATTAATATCATTTTATAATAAAATATATCCTTTGGGATTTTTTTTTCCTTTTACGAACTTTTAATATTTAATAACAAAATTAACGATTTAGAAGCCACATAATTCTCATGCAAACGCAGCGGCAGAAGACAACGAAACAAACAGACAAGTAAACGCAGGAACAGAAGAGTAGAAATGTAAGCAATATCCACTCCGATGTACTGCGCATGCGTGAGATCTTGCTCCCATCGCTTCAGTGTGTGGTACTTTTCGACATGTCGCTCGCGTTTCGCAGCACTATCGGGAAGCAATAGGTGCGCTTTGAAGACATGCTCCCTCAGTGTAAGGCCTGCCATAAGATTTCTGTGGGCAGAACTGCGCCAGAATTAATTGGAAGTTAATTAGAAAAAAAACCTTATACAAGTTAAATAAGAAAAAGTAAACTTTTTAATGTCACAGTTGATTAGCGGAAGATATTTTTTCTGTTCTATGAATGCAGCTGATTGTTTTTACGCATCTGTCTGTGGGGTAAAAAGTTTTAATTTTTGTCCGTTACGATATTTTACTCAAGCCCTATTATGAATATTCTCGTGCAAAACAGCAGATGTTAAAGTGCTTTCCATTTTTTCTGCTGCTGAACTGTCCAGTTTCGTTGCATCATAATATATTTTTCTCAAAAATATAGGACATAGAATAATAAATTTAGTAAAAATAATCATTCTCTGTTCATTAGGAAATCATTACTATTCATGTAGAATGATTTTAGGGGCTTGAGTTCAATAATGATTACGGACACGTGGGCTTTAAAGTTTTTATTTTTTAATTTTTTTATTCATGTATAATTTTTGTTAGCAGGAAATACCCTTTATATTTGTTTCACAAGTTAATGAATTATACTTCTTAAAGTTAATGCTCAGGAATAATTGAACATTTTTCTGAAATAATCCGAATTATTTATTATAATTATTCTTTTAAGCTAGTGAATGTAATAAAATTATTTCTCTAGTGAATGTAATGAAATCGTTATAATTATTTATTAAATTCTTAACTTTGATTCCAAAATCAAACTGTAGTACTACCTAAAAATGTTCTTTCTCTATATTTGCAATGGTGAAATATTATTTTGACGAGAAAGTACAATGAATCCTAAAATTAAATCCGCTTAAATAATGAAAATTTTATATTCTTTTATTTAAAACTTTCTCTTGATTGCTTAGTTTCCTCAACTTTTAAGGAACTATCATTTATTTATTTGAGTGTAAACGTTTAAAAATATTATATATATTAATACAGAAACAAACTTAATTATTGGATATATTTGCGTTATGTCAAAATACTATATGCTTCGAATATTATTTTAATTGATATTATTTTAATCTCTTCCTAGTATATTTGGTAAATAAATTTATATTGATCTGCATATTTAAACCATTGTTTTTGTTTCAACGTAAAGTTTTAAATACTTATTTTAGAAAATATTTTTAATGTTAATTCAAATACTTGATTAAAATATAAAGCTTTGATATTATTGAAAAGTTTCAATAATTTTGAAAGGATCACATGTTCAAGTGCAATTCGGTAAAAAAGAATTTTAATAAATTTTCTTTTTTTAATTCTAATTATCTTTTTAAGTAATATTTGGGATTAATTATAGCTTTTTGCTATATAGATTATCATATATTTTCCAATAGATTTTGTGCAAGCTTAATTCTTTACATGAATTAATCAAAGACTTTTGACAATTTATCCAATTTTCTTCCCATATTCGTTGATATTCAGCAATTACATGAATTTACCTGCACACGTTTCGCTGCGTATTTTTATGTATTCAATGACTACTGATCGTAAATTCCAAGTTAGTGATCTAACCTCAATTAAACAACTCTAAAATGTTCGAATTCTGCCAGACGTGATGTTTGTAGTGGTCCACTTAAAAATGTAAGCCTCAGTTCAATTAAAAATCGACTTCAAAAATTAATAGTACCTTGCCCAACAATCAAAATCTAACTTTCTGTTAAAATATTATTCCAAATTACAGAATGAATTAATCAAACTGAATTAAAAAATTCATTTTGAATACCACCCTATGCGAGAATTCTCTTGTAATTCGGTATTTACACTTTAAGACCTAATAAAATTATGTCTAAAGAAAAAATTTTAAAAGAAAGCCGAAAAGCAAATCAAATTAATCTTTGAATTTTCTCTGTAATGCATTTTTTTCATTATTATTTTTTATTTGTGAAGATTCTGAATGTTTTGATAAATTCTTTAATGCGTAATTCAATGGCTTCTATGAATTTTTACTCTTGAATTCTTTTGGTTATATATATATATATATATATATATATATATATATATATATATATATATATATATATATATATATATATATATATATATATATATATATATATATATATATATATATATATATATATATATATATATATATATATATATATATATATATATATATATATATATATATATATATATATATATATATATATATATATATATATATATATATATATATATATATATATATATATATATATATACACACACACACACACACACACAAAGAAGCCCGGTGGCTTAGTGGCAGCGTTTCACGCTCCCATGACACAGTTCTGAGGTTCGATCCTTGGGCTGGCCAAAGTCGACTCAGCCTTTCATCCCTTCAGTGGGTCGATAAATTGAATACCAAGCATGTATGGGAACTAAACGCTGGGAGTCTTACGTTAGGCTGACCACCTAATTGCGACATATGCTTCGCACCCCAAGGCCCTCGGTAATGAAAACAGTTATGGGCACTGTAGGCCTTGGCCCACATGGGCTGTCGTGCCATGGAGTTAAGTTTTTATATATAACTTTCACAATCATTCTAAAACAAAGATTTGGTGCATATAGAAGAAGATTGGCTGTATGTAAAATATCGATATAAGTCTAACACATGTTTATAATTTCATAAAATTCTTTTTAACAATATGCAGGCCTACAATTTACGAATTCGCTCATATTAATAAACATATATTGTATTTGTTTTTATTTTCAGACTTAACTGATGCAACATATTATTGAAAAAAGTACTTAATATTGTTTGGTTACGTTTAAATGTGATATATAAATATATATATTGTTGTTGTTGTGTTAAATGCAGCTGGCTTAATTCCATACAGCACCAACTCCACAAGTCCAGGAAATAAAAAAATAAGGGGGCTTTGAAAAGTGACTCTGGCTTCGAGAGGGTGACAATGAGCAAAGTGCTGCGGGAGTCCTGACAGGGTCACCCAAGCCGTGAAAGCCATTCCATTATGCCCAGCTAAAGCTAATAGGCTTTCCTCAGAGAAAAATCAGACTTTACAGAAGCAGTAACTCTTTCCCTTTGTCATATGTGAGTCCAGTTCAAGATTATATATATATAATTAATATGTATGTGTGTGCGTATAGGAGTACAATGTACTTAAATTACAGAATGATAGGCTTTAAAATTGATATTATATATATGCAGAGAAATATGAATTTTTAAGACTATTTTCTTGTTTTGCTGTTAATATTTTAAAGAACTTTTTAAAGAAAATTCTCAAAATTCCTTATCAGCTAAATAAGTTATATTTTTTATAACAATAAAGTCAAAATTCACATTTTGCTTTTTAAAAAAAATAATATCAAATAACTAAAAATGTCGGGTAAATATTAATGATATTCTAAGGAAATAATTGGTTAAAGAATGCTTATCTAAATATTTTTCCCCTGTGTTTTCTGAGGCATATGTGCGAATTTGTATCCTGCTTCTTTTACTTGATATTCAGGTGAGGTTTTATTGTTTTTTTTATTTTCTGTATACTAAAAGATATTTTTTATAAATTATTCGAAAATTTTAAAATAATGAAATTTAATAATATATCGTTATAACCATCGGGTATACTGAAAATTTGATTTTTAAAAATGCTGATATATTAAATAAACTTAAGTTATAAAAACATTTTTGACTGAAGAAATTATAAAAATGAATTTTAGGCTATGCATTTATCTAAAAATGTATTAGTTTACATGATACCATTTTGAAACATTCAGTGGTTCGTTGCTGACTTTTTAAATTTCTGCATAAAAATGTATGACAAAAGAAACAAAGTTACTATAACTAAAATCATTTTTTTAGAATGCCCGGTTGCCTTTAGGATAGATTTATTCAAGCGCTACAAGGAGCTAAGGGGGGGCAAGAGGGGCTATCATATCCGGGGCGCAGCTTACAGCAGCTTACAGTGCCAAATCATTTTAAAGATTAACAAAATTTTTCAGAAAGTTTCAATCTTAGTTTTATTATAATATCAATTTTATTCGAAATAACTTTTACATTTTATAATTATTGTGTTATGCCCAGGAAAAAAAGTGCCAGGGAAGAATAAAATTTGGAAAAGAGAAGAGGTTGTGTGTGTGTGTTGGTGAAAAATGAGGAAGAGCTGCTGGAGCTTGCCATAAACGAAACTCTTAAATTTCCTTATTATTAATAATTTTTCGTAGTTTAATTCCTTTTAAAAACTGTGTTCTTTTATCCATGCTTTCAGTTTTCATTTCTTAATCAGCTAGATTATCGGTTTTCATTCTTTTAATCCTTTACCTTTTAAGTTTCATTCTTTCCTCAAAGTTCGTGGTACTTTTACTTTGTACAACAAATCTTGTAAGTGTGTAAATAGCGAAAATATCTTAATTTTTTAATATAAAATTTCTGGAATATTAGATTTTCAATTCCATTTTTATGCATTTGAGAGGTTTTCATTTTAGTACTAAGTCATTTACCAACTTATTTGTGTTAATGTTATAGGGTAATTTTTGGATCTATTTACTTCGGCAGATTACAGAAGATTTAGCCCATGAAATACACTTATTTAATTTTGTGAATACACCAAGATTCACAGTGCCCTTTATGAGTCCTAATTGTTGTACAGGTTTGTTAAGTCAAGTTATATACTAAAAAAAAAATTATAACAATAATATTAATAAAGAAAGTATATTTGTTTTATTCAAAATAAAAATAAGAAAAATGTTTAATGAATATTTCAATTGGACTCATATACATGTGATAACTGTTCACAAATTCAAAACGTAAAAATTTTTTGACGAAATTTCAATGTTTTGAAATATTATTTGAGTTTCTATTTTTAATTTTTCATAAGAGATAAAAATCATTTTATTTAACAAGCAGTATTGCGTTAATATTTTCGATTTCCTTTTATGATAAAAAAAATTGTGAAAATTTAATCTTATTTGGACTATAATAACGTAATAAAAAATTATTCGCAAATAAGAAAATTTCATATAACTGAAATATTATTAATGAAAACTTGTAAGAATTTAAATATGCTATTAATAACAGAAAAATCAGATTTCACTTAAATTATCAAAAAGCGATTTAGAAAGATCAGTTTCAGTTGTTATTGAGACTGTAAAATTATATTATCCGTTGTCCCAAAATAAAAATAACCCCGTATATTTTTATTTCAGGCTTTATAGTAGCCTTTTAGTCTAGTATCGCTTTATACTCGAGAGAAAATTTCTACTGAAACGAGTTTCCTATTAGCGGCTCCCTTGTCCGAAAAATTGTGTCCGGTATCAGAATAACCATCAAAGAAAAAGAGGAACTTTTTCATACTATAGCACTACAGAGTATGTCGCGTAGGGAACTGTTTTCTTGGAATCAAAATGGAGGGGATCGAGAACTAATTATACCTCCAAATTCTAGGAAAACACAAACTTTCTTTCCTTTTCATTGTTCACACCATAGGATATCACACGTGGGTCCACGTAGACGTGGAAAGAAAACAGGGGTTCACAAGTTGTAAGTGGGGGTCAACGAAATATTTTCTGGTTTTCCTAATAAAGACCAAAAATTTTCGTTAGGATTTACCTATCAACGTAGACAGGTAGGATGATTCACTAGGTAGGTACTCAAAAATATTCAAAACTCAGTTCAAACACAGAATTGAATAGAACAATAGATAATAGTGCAAGTATTATTTATTAAATAGTACACAAGAAAATATACTAATTTTTTTCATCTTAACATACCGAATTTAGGATGATAGTTTTTAGGAGTTTTGGAAATACAATAGAAATGTAGCAGCAAGGGGTCAACCGAAAGTAGTATAACTTTGAAAGTGGTCCACAAGAAAAAAAGTTTGGAAAAAAGAAGTTCATACGGTTAGTATTTCGTTTCTCTACATCGGAAACGAAAATGAAAACTTTTGAAAATCTTAGAGATTTGAAATTTAAAATATTATTGCCGTAAGTCGTATTTTCTGTCTTCTATGTATTCTTTCGATTTGAATATTTATTTCTTATATTTGCTGGTATAAATATTTGCTAACATATGCTTGTAGAGTTTTGAAAATTAAATATTAAATTACTTATTTGGGGAAATAATTTTATTTGACTCGTAATTTTGTTGGCTTTCGATTAGCACTATACATTAAAAAATTCTTTTTTAATATGTTAAAATTTAAAAATCTATAAATGTTTTTTTCCTCTTTGTATGCATAAATGTACCCAATATATTTTTTAATTAATTAGTTCCATTTAAATAAAAGTAAATCTTTTAATTTGAAAAAATTCTTCAAGAAATTTATAAAGAAATGTGTGTGGTACATATTTCTTATTCTGTATTGTAGAATCTTAAAAATTAAGATCGCCTTTAAATGATATAAATTTATTGAAAGAAAATTTTTTTATGCCCTTAAAATAATGCCACTTAAAAATAAATTTTGATTTCCGTAAAAATTAGCCCTTATTTTAATAATAAAATATCTTTCAATATCTTAAGGAAACAGTATTATTATATGCCTTAAAAATGCAAAAAAAAAAAAAATTCACTAGTGTGATCACTAATTGAGAAAATTTCTCTAAATAAAATTAGGCGATATAACACAGATAAAATATTTTTTTATCTCAGCACTTGTGTAATTTTTGATATTAATTTGAATCAATAAAAACTTGAAAGAGCAACTGAGAAAAACATCAGTTTTGAGAAAAAATTATTTTTAATATATATATTAAAAATAATTTTTTCTCAAAACTGGCTGAAAATTTCTGATTTTATTAAATATACATAATTTTATTTAAATTTATGTGTGTTTTGAAAGAAATTTATTTTAATTTTTGATTTCAGAAATTTGCAAAATATTATTGTTGTCTATATGAACGCTTCGTTGTTCATCTGCATGTTGCAATGCTATGGCATAATTTAGTTATTTACACTGAAATGAGATGAAGACTTATTAACAAATGTCTTCTAGTTTTGGTATCAGAAAAATTGGTTTTACGATATAAAAAGATATAAAAAGGAAATATTCATTAATTATCAATATTATATTTTGTGATTTAAGTTTTTTACAATAAAAATAATTTTGGTTTACATTAAAGGTCTGAATGATATAGCATAAAAAACTGTTTTAAATGCGTAATTTCCCATGAAGTTAAAGTTGTTTTTCACTTGAATTTTTTCTGAGATATAAAAAAAAAATGACATAAAATTTCAGAGTTTTACCCAACTTTTTTTTGTAATAAATAGCTAAAGTTTGTAAAATTAGTAATATTATAGAATTTTTGAAAATTTGTTAAAATGAGATAATAGCATATTTTCAACATCTAATGATCCACGAATTTTGAGTCTTTAAAGAGATAATTCACAATTAACAAGAAATAAAAATTTTCAATTGTTTCAGTTGGTTAACAAAGTAGGAAAAATGCATTCAAATGTTTTCAAGACAATGTTATGGAAATGTTAAACTAATGAAATCAATTTTCTTAAAAATTAATGGATAAATAGATATTCCAACTTCAAAATTGTAATATCCAGATCAAGGCCTACTCTCTCTCTCTCTCTGTCTACATCTGTTTTCCTAATCGAGTTCCCTGAGCTGCGAAACATATGTCCTGGTTAAGTGGTCAGCCCAAAGCGAAGTCCCTGGTGTTTAGTTCCCAAGCATGATTGGTACTCAGTTTATCGACCCACTGAAAGGTTGAGTCGACGTTACCCTAGGATTGAACTTAGGACCTGTGCCTTGAGCGTGCTAAGTCACCGTGCTTAACAAATGTAAAAGTTTGAGGGAATTTTATCATACAGATTTCCATGGATCAAAACTCACTAGGGAAATGTTGGACTGAAAGATATTACTCTGCAATTGAAGAGAAATTAAACTAAAAAACTCCATTAGAACTTCCAACCTGCCTTATCTCATACGGTGGAGATAAAGAGAAGAAAAGGTTTCCATTCAAATACTTTTAATTATTTCAACTTCAATTGCAAGCTGTGAACGATCATTCAGCAAATTAAAATAAATTTTTGGGTATTTATGATTCACCATGAGTCAAAACCGTCAAAGTGATTTAACATTTTTAAGAAAAAAAAAAAGGAAAATATCAATAGTGCATTATATTTTTGATTACAAATAATTACATCTACTTATATCTATAATATGTAACAAATTATTTCATGTTTAAATTTTTTTAAAATCATTATATTATTATATAAACTAAAAAATATCTTTTTATAACTAATTATAAATCACATAAGTTCGATTATTCTTTTGACTCTTTTTCGAATCCATTATAAGTGTTATTTTTAAATTAGAATTGAATTTTGTTTCAAATTGAAAGCTTACCCTAAGAATTTAAATTAACATATTTTCGATTATTTTATAGTAAGTACGATATAGTAGGCTATTATTTATAATGTATTCTTATTACAAGTATACTCCATTTATTATAATGTATTATATATAGCTATATTATAGTATACTCTTTTTACTGAATACATTTTATTTCCATATTATATTGTATTTGTATTTTTTTCATGGGGGCGCCAAAAATGGTATCGTACCCGGGCACCAATTATACTCACTAAGCCACTGTATGGTACTAATATTTTTCAAAGGAGAACTTATGACTTGTTGGGACAGATACTGTTGAATGATATAGCATTAATTATTTTTTCTCCTTTTCCCCTAAAAGCTAGCGGTAGATTATATTTGAGACCTGATTTTTCCAGGAATTTTTTTCCCGAGATCATCAGGTGGTGAGGGGCATCTTATACATTGAGGCAGGGCGTGAGAGGAAAAAGCTCACTATATATATATGAAAACTAAATCGTAAACACTTTTATTTTTCCTTTTAAAAATTTCGTACAATTTTTTTCCAATGCCAGGCTGATCTTAGAATTAGCACTGCAAGGTGCGAAGATGATGGCACGCAAAGTGGGTGTGCCATCAGTAGAGGCGCAAACTCAAAAATATAACACTCAGTAAAAATCTTTATTAATTCATAAACTCCAGTGCGTTTGTAGACACAAAAATTATCATACAGTTTCTTTACTTGCGTTTACATCATTTTTGTAACCGAAAGGATTCAGAAATATATACACACAGAAAGAAAGGAACATCCTTGCCCGCACCTCGATTTGAATCTCGGACCTACTGCTTCAAAGCTCAGGACTCCGCCATTGGACAGTTAAACTCGATTACTAATATTATTGGTACAAAAAATAAGTATAAAATTGGGTAGTTAAAAACAAGTTAAAAAAAATTGCCGTACACAAAATATGATCTGCAATACAAAATTGATGAATATTTTTTAAAATACTAAGTACTTCGTTGCTATTAGGTACTAACCTATGGTTCTTAAGTCTCGAAACCAATCGAGGGATTGGTTTTGAGAATTAAAATTCTAGAAATGAACGAAAATAAAAGCCTATCTCAATCTACATTCTTTACACAATGTGCTGTAATGTCTCACAGAGCAGGGGGACGGTTGGTGACAGGAGCAGTCTGATGAAGGTGCGTTTTTTTTCTTTGTAATATTTATACTCTCTCTCTTACTCTTTGTACACTACGCAGGCGTGAGAGAGATGTTAGCGAACCCAGATATGACTCCTTTGTAATTTTGTTTCTTTGTTAATTACATGTGTTTGTTTTCAAGATTTGGAGTCTTTAGTTTGTTTCATAACAGTGCCCTTTCTATATGTTTCAGCATGTATGCCCGTTTCAGCAAAAACTCTATTTGGAAACAGAGGGTCGTTTCCAAATAGAGTTTTTGCTGAAACGAAATAAATTTATAATGCGGAATATTCCAAACAGAAATATTTATATAGCATAGTCATATTATCACATGTTTTTTGTTTGTGCCTCGAAATTTTGTTCTACGTTTTAAATTAAGAATCACGCACAAAAGGGAATCAAATTAAAAGCCATTTTTGTAATCTTTATTTAGGGATTCAATTCTTCAAACTGGCAACTTGTACAGAGGGGTACGCTATCTTCGCCCCCAAAGTGAAGGATAAAGAAATGCACGAACAGAAAAAAAAACATCCATGCCCGAAATATGATTCGAAAGGTGAACTACTGCTTCGAAGTTAGGGACGTTAACCACTCCGCTATCAGTCGGTACCATAACTGAAATTCCAACAAGAATCGTTTAGAAATAAAGGACGAAATCGTATTCAGTTATGCATATATCAAAATCAAAAATATTATAATAAATATCAGAGTACTTTCTATTTTTTTCTTAAAAAGATCAATATTTACATAAAAGCCAAATTCTTAAGCACTTCAAAACCAGATTTTATACAGAAGGGTAGACAAGTGCTTCCCTCCCATTTAGAAGAAATATCTGCAAATTGAATTTTTTGCTACCGCGCGTGCTCTTGGTGCACTACTGGTCATTAAAATTCCTACACCAAGAAGGAATACAAATAACAGAACGATATTTATTGGACACATACATTATAGTGGAAAGAACAAGTGATTAGATTTACAGGAAATTAGGATGTATAGATCTTGAGAAATCAGTACCCAGAGAAGCCATCTCTGGCTGCAATAACAGCATTTATCCGCCTTGGCATGGAGTCAAACAGAGATTGTATGGCATGTACGGGGATCTCAGTCCATGCAGCTTCAACACTATGCCACAGTTCATCGACAGTAGTGGATGGTGAGTGATGGGGTGCCAATCCCTCGGCAACCATTGACCACACGTTCTCAATTGGTGACAGATCAGGAGAACGTGCTGGCCAGGGTAACAGTCGAACCTGTTCTGTATCAAGGAAGTTCAGAACAGTACGGGCAACATGCGGTCGTGCATTATCTTGTTGAAACAAAGCATTAGGGAGGCCTCGAAGATAGGGCAGAGCCACGGGCCTTAACACGTCGGAAATGTTTAAAGTTTTAAAAAAAGCCTTAACACGTCGGAAATGTAAAGTGCCGGTAAGGCGAACAAGAGATGATCGAGACGTGTATCCAATGGCACCCCATACCATCACTCCAGCAGATGGGCCAGTATGGCGATGTCCAATGCAAGCTGGCAATGCGCGTTCTCCACGATGTCTCCAAACACGGATGCGACCATCATGGTCCTGTATACAGAACAGAGATTCATCTGTAAAGATGACGTGATGCCATTCCCGCGTCCAGGTTCGTCGCTGATCACACCATTGAAGGCGCTCTTGTCTGTAATGCAGCGTCAATGGTAGCCGAAACCATAATCGCCGTGCAGACAATCCATGCTGCTGCAAACCTCGTCGAACTGTTCATGCAGACACTTGTTGCCTTGCAAATGACTCCATTTCTCGACTCAGGGTTCGTGACGTGGCTGCACGATCCCTTGTGACTATGCGGATAAAATGTCTGCCTTCTCTGCTGTTAGTGATGGGGGTCGCTGAGATCCTGCATGACGTTCCGTATGATTGTCCTGAACCCATCGATTCCATATTCTGCTAACAGTCATTGGGTGTCGACCGACGCGAGCAGCAATATTGCGGTACGATAAACCACAATCCTGGTAGGCTATAATCCTTCCTCGATCAAAGTCAGACACGTGCTGATAGGCATTCCTTCTTCTTACACGAGGCATTACAACAGCTTTCTTTGCCGAAATCAACGTTGAAACGGAAATTGAGTATGAGAAAACTGCTGTCAAATCTCTGGTTTTATACACATTGTAGATGTCGCTACTGTCGCCTGCTTTCTATGAATGCGCTGAAAATCTAATCATTTGCATATCACAGCAAGTTCTACCTGTCATGCAAATTTCACGCGTGTGGTATGCCGCTTTCCTGCTGTAGCAATTTTAATGGCCAGTAGTGTAATTTTATATTTTATTCTTCTGGAAGTATTTTCTTCTTTTAATTCAATAAAGATAAATTTTATCATTTTCAAATCTGATTTTGCTGTTTGAAGTAACTGTATTGTATCTGAGGTAATGAAAGGGCTAATGAACTTGCTAAACAAGGATCGTCTTTTGCTCCCATCGGTGCAGAACCTTTTTGTGGGATCAATTTGAAGAGCACAAAAACCAATGTTCTTAGATGGGAAAAACGGAAGATGTATAAAGCTTGGCTCAACACTCCGGGTCAAAGGATCGTCTTTTGCTCCCATCGGTGCAGAACCTTTTTGTGGGATCAATTTGAAGAGCACAAAAACCAATGTTCTTAGATGGGAAAAACGGAAGATGTATAAAGCTTGGCTCAACACTCCGGGTCAAACCCACGTGAAAAGTATGATCTGTGGATCATCAGTGAGGATTGCCTCTGAAATTCAAAGATGCTCTAGGCAGAAGATACATTTAATCGTAGGCTTCATAACTGGGCACTACTGTTTCAGAAAACACCTCCATAAAATGGGACTGTTTCAGCAAGACTCTATCTGCAGGAAATGTCATGCAAGAGGAAACGGCCAAATATATATATATATATATATATATATATATATATATATATATATATATATATATATATATATATATATATATATATATATATATATATATATATATATATATATATATATATATATATATATATATATATATATATATATATATATATATATATATATATATATATATATATATATATATATAAACATAATCCAGTGTTCATTTTCATATTTTATTATATCAGCATCAGAAATTAATTTAAACCATAATCAATAGTGATAAACTAGTTGTATTGTTACTTATGCCGTGATCATTTTGAACTTTGGTTTTCTTGAAGAGAATAAACGATATTTCCTTTTCTTTAAATTTCTCATCGCAGCTCAACTACTACGAGTGGAAAAAAAGCACGGAATTGGATCTCCAGTTCTGATCTACAAGAGCTCGAGGATTCGATTCCCATCTCGGTTAGGAATGTTGTATTGTTTCAGAATCCGCTTAAACTGTAGGTCTTGCTTAAATAAATCCTTAGGTGAAACAAATAGTTGCTTAGCGATAAACACCACAAGATCCCGCATTAAAATTAGTTTTGATGCTCTAATTTTTAATTATATTTAATGGAAAAATTGTGTCTTTCTCTATTTCGTTTTATTACATTGTTTATGTAAGTGCAATAGCCGCCCAATCTGTCTAGTGGTCAGCGTGCTTGACTACGGATAAAGTGGTCCTGGGTTCGAATCCCGGTTCGGGCATGGATGTATTTTCTCTCTCTATCTATCCTGTCTTTATCCTTTCTTTATATGAATGTGGTGTAAATAGTTGCCTACCCTATAAAAGGCTCCCTATGGCATGTGTGTAGAGCAAAGTCGTACTTTCACCTTCATGGTGCTCTGGTTAAAAACGAAAGACGCTCCCAATTGACTTAAATTCGCATAGCCAAGGCATAGCGAGCATGGCTTGTCCAAGTGTCATTGGTAACAACAACATTTAAGTGCATTATATACAATTCTGATTAAAAGTTTGGTTCCTACTGTTTTGAAATGATCTCCTACGGAATCATCAAATGAAACTATATTGTCGTCTTTCCATAATTTTTGCAAATCTTCAGAATTGGTTCGCCATTTATGCAACTATAAACTCGCTTGACTGAAGATTTTTTAGATTCTATTGTAACAGATAAAGCTTGTTCTACAGTCACATGACTTCCGATTATATCATTCACTTGGATATTATCTTTGGCGAACAAGACAGTTTAAGGATACTATTCTAAATACTTCATTAGGTGATGTTTAATCGACGCCGTCAATAAGAGAAAGGGCTACTATTTATTCCAAACAAAACTCTAGTGAATTTGTATACTATTAGTAGTTTAGAAATGTCCGTTATATCCCTTAGTAAAAAAAAAAAATTCTTAATTTCTTCGTGGACTAAAATATTTAAAGGGCCTGTGTGTCGCATGTCAATCGTAAAAGCTATAGGCTTAAGTCTCAAAAGAATATCAAAAATTTCTGGACACAGATTCGGACCAACATGCAGACAGTCATTCAAGGAAAGAGAATTCCAAGACCTAACTGAAGCATGAAAGGCCAAGCGAATTGACTCATCGCACGATCATACCGAATGGATTCCTGTATAGGGTAGATAGAACGTAACTTTTTGGTTTCACTCGGGTCAAGAACTCTCTATTCCATGTTTTATATAATCATTTTTCCGACCAACTTGTCTAGTGGTCAGCGTGCCTGACTACGGATAAGGAGGTCCTGGGTTCGAATCCCAGTTCGAGCATGGATGCATGAATTCTCTCTCTATCTATCCTGTCTTTGTCCCTTCCTTGTATGAATGGGTTGTGAATGGTTGCCTACCCTATAAACGGGTCCCTATGGCATGTGTGTACTGAAGAAGTCGGACATCACGCCAAAATATGGTTCAGTTGGAAAAGTGGAGCAGCGCACCCCATGTTGCCAGCCTAGATGGCACACGACAATGAATGAATGAATATAATCATTTAACACTTTTCTGTATTCTTCAGATAGTTTGGAATTTCTAATCAATCTTCTTCGTAACCGGTCAAATCTTACTTCAGCGATTTCTCTCTCTCTCTTTTCCTTTTATTATCTAAATTTTGTTGATCTACTTTCCAGGCTAATCGAACAGTGTATCTTTGTATTTCATATTTAATTTTTGATTCAAAATCGACGAAACTTTATTTTCGAAAGAATTATCTTCGTTATTTTTGCCAATTAAACCAGAGTTTTTCAAATTTCATATTTTTTAAAATTTGTTTCGAAATTAAATTTTGCTCTATCATTACATTAAATATGATAGAAGTGTGATTATCAGTTTTTCGGCCCTGTGGACACCAACCAAAAATAATTTTAACAGCTACGCGAGATTTCTATGCAAATATTTGATTTTATCAGTCTCAATTCTGTAATAGTAATCTGCCCCTAACAGGCTCCTAACAAGGAGGGGAGTCAAAAAGGGTGTAATTTCTTAATTCTAAATTTTCATTTGCTGCTTTTGCTTCAGGGGGTCTGATCCTGATATTTTATCTGTAACTAAACTTTCTATTTCTGACTTGGGAAAAAATCTGTGTTCTAGTGTCTCACGAACTACATCATAAATTTTGTTTATAACAGTTTTACTTCCGAAAGTAAAATCTAATAAGTTTTTTCTCTTAGTTTCACGGGATTTAATTTGTCAACTAGTTTCTGTAATAATAAATATCAAATAAATAACCGCCATCTAACGATAAGCGAATAATTAATTCTCTAGCTTTCGATTTGACTTTTACACAAGTTTGTAATAATCTTTTATTCTTTTTATTATGCGAAACCGCAGATATTATTTACGGCTCAACTTCTGATTTACGAATCTCATTATTTTTATCCTTTGACGATTCAAAACAAATAGTCTCTTGGTGTTTCCCACTAAACGTATTACAAATCACTATCGATTTTAATTCTTTGCTTTTCACCAGAACATAAAATCATTTGCCGAAACTTTTAATTATTTTTTTTTCTTTGATGTTCTAGCTGCACTTTTCCACCGAGAATTAAAAATTTCTAAGAATGAAATATCCAAGATTTATTAACATAAGGAACAACCGAAATGTCAGAGGTCGGTCTTTTTCTCCTTGAAAGGTGGGGTCGATCAGACCTTGAGTTTTTCAAGTGTCTCGTTCGAAAGAGGAAGTGTCTCTCTGCTTTTTATTTGGAGCTCCATAAAATTATAGAATTTATGAATATAGGAAGCGAAGAATCTTTTGCATTTTTCCTGTTATATTCTAAGGTTATCATATACTGTAAGCAAAAACAAGTTTTAATTAATAAACAGAAAAACTACACACATTGAACTATTTACACATAAATGCAAAACAATAAATTATATTCGAGAAATCCCTTTTTTATTCACTGTTAATGTATGTATTCAAAATGAAAGCAACGATTTTAATTCTTATGATAATCATTTTTAGGATCCTCTTAAAATAATTCTCCATTTAATATTCAATTAAAAGAATTGTTTATTACTTTATGAGTATATTATCTTTTCGAAAATACTGTTCTTTTTCTGCTCTTTGATCACTGGAAATCCAGGATTAGATTAATTTTTAAATCTAATTTTGAAATGTAAATCCCCTATTGTTAATTTTATAATCTCAAATTGCATTGAATTTATATGAAATAATATTTTCGGCAGTTAGAAAATAATTTTGCAAAATAAAAATAAAATAAAAATGTGTGCTTTGTTAATTATATTCGCCAAAAAGGTTTCTATGCCAAAAATTCACATTGATTTTTTTTCCAAATTATATATATATATATATATATATATATATATATATATATATATATATATATATATATATATATATATATATATATATATATATATAAAGTAGTAATATAATACAGATGTAATGAGGTGCTTATTTGTATAGCGAAAATCGCGAGTGCTAATTTTAGTTATATAACAATCTGATTTATATTGTTTAAAATTCATTTAGAAATCTATTGAACAAGAGATTGGAATTTTGAAGAACTTAATATATATGTAACTGTTTTTAAAAATCAGAATGACAAAACTATTATGAATGTTAATGCAAAATGTGGTATATAGTTATTCAACTAGATTATTTATAATATAAACAGTGTTAGAAAAAACTTTTGTGTGTATCAAATTTTGAAAAATATTGATTTAACATAGTCTGTGTGTGGAGAAAGTAAGACTTAACAGTTCGACATGTAGGTCTCGATGATAATGAAAGGGCTGATGCAGCTGCTAAATCTGCATCTGGCCCGTGTCTTCCATCAGTTCCTTTGTCTGACGTGAGAAAAAATGTTAAAATATTAATCCATTCTCTTTGGCAGGAGTCATGGAACATGCAGGTCAGTAATAAATTGCATGCCATATTTCCATACATCACCTCATTAACAGTTTTACCGATGCGAAGTGCTGATGTAAGATTAACCTGCCTTCGTATCGGACACACACGTTTCACACATAGACATTTGTTTCTAAACGAATTAAATCCTTGGTGTGAAACGTGTGATGAACCATTCACTGTTTATCATATTTTAATTTCATGCTCATATTTTAACCAATATCGTTTACTCTTTTTTAATTGTGATATTTTAAACTTATTTGATTTGCTGGGGGAACCACCCCACAGAAACCTATTTGCCTTTTTGAGGGCAATAGGTTTTTTATATTATATTTAATTTGCACTTTTAAATTTTAAATGTATATATAATTTGGTTTTCCATTTATATTTTGTAATTGTATTTTAATATGATATATACACAATAATTTTTGTTTTTTAGAATTTTAATGTTGTTTGGGTTTCCAAAAAAAGTAAATAAATTAATAAATAAAATAAAATAACAAGAAAAAAATTTTAAAAAAAATTAATATCTTATTCAAAACTTATTTCTTGGCGCAGCATGTCCAGACCTTGCGCCATAAAACCCAACCAACCAACCAACCAACCAGTTTATGGAAAAGTATTGTTATTATGCACTGTATTCGCGTATGCGTGCGTGAGTGTTAAAGATATTTTATACGACTATTGTTAAAATGCACTGGAAATGGGGATGAATTTTAACTTATATTTACTAGCAGCGTAACTAAATGATAGTTTCAAGTACTCCATAACTCAATTTGTTTTTACTGATGCATTCGTGAAACTAGATTTCGTGGTGCAGATTAGTTCCAAACAAAAACCAAAGTAATTTCTATATACCTTTCAAAATAAGATAAATAACTTTATTTTATTAAATCACAGTTACGTTCGAAATCTGAGTGAACATTTTCTCCTGTAAAGTACGGCCCTCGAAAGTTAGCGCTCATGCTTGGCCTGCTACGCATATTATTTAGCTACAATTAAGCTGGGATTCGAACTCACTACCCACTGACAATAAGAGCGTCGCCTTAACCAAGCAGGCCACCGCAACCTTTCCTTTCGGCGGTAATTTTTTTTTTTGATGCTGGTTTGCGTGGATGTTGAGAAGAGAGCCTCATCACTTGACCATGGTTCAAAATTTACGAGGCACCTGTTGATGGGCGAGTATTCCACACTCGTTGTATTCAATGGACAAAACGGAACTCGACTGCACCGCTATGCATCCGAAATATAATGGGTTTTATATTGATATCCGACTGTATATGCAATTTTTATACTTTCTTCTAATGTTACACATTTAAGTTAAAATGCGTACAGCATTCCTACACCCGGGGAAGATACGAGCTGCCCCAGGGGAAAATTTCCATCCACTCCCAAGAAATACATATGAGTTCATTTTCTACAGTATATTTTGACCTTGCCTGTGGGACACTGGGCTGTCTTTTACTTTGGGACACCGAAAGTAAGGAATTCAGGGCGGCTTACATAAAGTACTTGGTTGCAGCTGCAGGAGATCTAAAAAGTCGCACAGAATTCGAACACGTGCGCATTGCAACTGTTTCCATGAATAAAAAAAATAAACACCATTGAACTTTGTTAGCATGTAATCATAAATCTAACATGAATCATCAATTTACTATGAAACGGGATTCGCGAATCAAATGAAAACTATTTTCATTATAAATTATAGTTAAAAAAACGCATTTAAGAATAAGGATATATAGAATAAGCTGATTATACAATTAAAGCTTATGTCTACAGTAAATTTATTTTTTAACAACCGTATTTGACGGCATATCTGCTTAGAAGTTATACCCTTTTTTATGTAAATTTTTAAAGTATTGCTAATCTGATCATTATGAGTTTCGCAGTTGAAAATTATAAGTTTCCTTAAAGGATGCGTCAACATTTTTGGCGAAAAATGTGGAAATACGGATTAATTAGCTAATCTTTTTTTTAAAAAATGAAAAATATTCTCAAGTGTCTCATTTGTCACTCGAAGTAAAACTATTCCACAAGGAGAGCGGAAACATTTAATACATTTGAATTTAAGTAAATTCATTAGAAAATAGATCACATTTATGTTTAATAAATAAACTGTTAGACATTTAATTCAGGGAACATCAACAAATTACTCTCTCATTTCATCCACAAACTAATGGTCACATAATTCTTGAACTATTAATAAAGAATCCTTTATCCTGAACATGTGTTCATCTCTTCCGATGCAAATGGCGATATTTTAACAAGAGGCTATTTTCTATATGCATGGTTGAAATTTTGTGTAATAGGTTTTATTGCTTTATAAAATTAAAAAATATAACATGAGAAATATTAAACAGTGTTGAGAGGTGCCTGATTATTTCAAATAGATCATATAAATTTTTGCAAGTGGAGTAATGATTCTTAAAAAATCATGGATCGAAATACAAATGAGCTGAATTTTGTGTAAATTTCACGGCGAAACATTTTGTAAAGTAATTAAAATCACTTCTAAGGAAATAATTAGAGTAAAATATATCTTTTTTACAATCCTAAATAGCGAAGCGATTCTTTAATTTGTCGTTTGAAAACGTTAATTAGAATTAGGAAATTAAAACGTGGCAACTGTTTCTTCGTAATGTCCAACAAAATAACAAGATATGAATTAAATTTCACAAAAATCAAATAAATTGAATTTTGAATAGATTTTCAATAATTCTATTATTTTTTAATGTTTACTAAATAACACTTCTAAAATAATATGAGCTATCAGTTTTAATTAGGAACTGACATTCTAGAATAATTAAAATAATAGTTTGCAGATAATATCCACGCAGTTATTCTCCCACAAGCCCTGTCTTCCTGCTATAAACACCCCGAATATCCCTCTAAAACCACTAAGTTATCCATAGATCCAACGTCAAGAATAGGGATTTCCAGCATCACTTTCAGGAGCTTTCTCTGCTGAGGCTTCCCCTCCCTCCCAGCTCCAGTTTCTCACCGGAATTCTCGGTGTTCATTTTTCTCCAGTTTTATGGTTTTAAATCTGCAAAGAGAATATGATCAGAAAAAACATTGAACGACGAAAAAGAAGAAAATTACTACGCTTTACAAAAGTTCTGATAACCACATTCTGAGATAACCATTTGTAGATAAAAGCTAAATTGATAAAAATTACCTCTCTTTACCTGAAATTTTATGAGACAAGCGTTTTGGAAGTCTCTTTGCTGCAGAGACTTTCAGAAGAGTTAAATAATGGAAGTATATTCATTGATAGTGAAAAAAGCACTGAAATATTAACTGATTATATTAACTGATGAACAAGTAAATAAAATATATATATATGAGCTATATATGAGCTATATATATGAGCTATATATAGTATATAAAAGAGCTATATATATAGTATATAAAAGAATATATATAGTATATAAAAGAGCTTTTTTTCTTTTCACAAGAAAATCTTCACCAATATTTTATAATTTTGTAATGCCCCCAAAACATTGACAAAACTAATTTATCACGATTTTAAGTTTTCCATAATCAAAATTCCCGTTCAGAAAATTTAATTTCTTCATTTCAATTTTATAAAAATATGAATATTCCTCACACACAATAGGTCAAAAAATAAATGTTTGTTCCAAGACGTGGTAGCTTGATTGGATAGGACATTTGTTCTCAATATCGAAAGGTAGTGAATTTGAATCCCAACCCAACCGAAGATTTTCCTTTATTCGAATTCATTAACGGCAGTTTTTCAACCATTAAAACCTATCCGCTTTCGGGGTCACGATGGGACACTGTCTTACTGTTAAGGGGAGGAAAAAAACTGAGTTCATTAATCCGAAATACTACCATAGGAAATTTGAAAATTTTGCAATAATGCATTATATTCCGAAGTTTTTATTTATTATTTTTTAAATCAAAAATACACTAAAATAAATAAGATAATCACTGTAGTTAAATACGTGTGTGAACCCATAGAAAAAAAGATTGCTTTTCTAAATTTTCTGATAAGAGCGTTATTATTTAGGTATTTTTCAGCAATTTTTTAGTGTATGGCCTCTTTCACACTAGTAGACGACTTTTATCGTATGATTTTTATCGTGAGAAGTTATTAAAAAAAACCACACAATAGACTGCTCTCTTTGACACTGAGAAACGATATTTTATTGCGGACCAGTCTATTGTGTGGTTTTTTGATAACTTCTCACAATAAAAATCGGACGACTTTTGTCGTACGATAAAAGTCGTCTAGTGTGAAAGAGGCCGATCAATATACTGCTTCCTTTTATTAATAAATTAAGGAAAATTATGCCGCCCAACTTGTCTAGTGGTAAACGTTCCTGACTGCGGATAAGAAGGTCCTGGGTTTGAAACCCGGTTCGGGCATGAATGTAAGTAGTAGTAAGAGCCCCACTACCAGAGGCGGAAGTGCCACGCCCCCTTGGGGGTCATGTGACTTCCGGTTTTCTCGTGTAAGAGTACGAGGGTATTTTGAGGGGGCGAGTCACTTGACTTATACGAGGCAGAAGGAAGAAACAACTCAACAATGGGGGTTTTTGGAGGGGGTAGCAGATTTGTGACGTCATGCCTCGTGTAAGAGTATGGGGGTATTTTATGTGGTGTCATCAAGATGTTAGTTTCGGAATTGAGTGTTTTATAGCGCCATCTAGTGTTTAAATGAGCAAATAAAATTATTTTGGGAAAACAATTTTTCAGAAATTGGCCTGAGGACCGAACTGCGGCTCTATTCAACATAGGAAAAAAAATTTGTAAGAAATGTCCAGCAGTGGTTAGATGTTTCAATCAATTGTGTATTGCAATGCCTTTCACCTTTTGTTCCATTGCAACCAAAAGAAATCTTTTTTCAATTATCTGATCGTTTATCAGTTATCTGTAGGTAATTCGATGCGGTCAGGTGAGAATGCTTTCTGTCGAAAAGTTAGTATTTAAGATGACACCGCATCGTATCTGTTGCAATAAATCTCAGCTTTATTCTGCTACCACATTTAAAGAATTCTTTTTATTTGCCGCCATGAAAAAGTTATTGTTAATCATTCGAAGCTAGAGTTTTACACAGATAGGTAAAAAAAATGCTTTCTTTTCAGTAGCGGTAAGTTGAAAGGAGGGTAAGTATTGTCGTCCAAAAAAAATCCATTTTACAATCATCTGCCTCTCTATCGGTTGTCTGTAGGTAATTCGTTGCTGCCAGGTGAGAACGTTTCTGTCGAAAGGTTAGTATTTTAAGATGATACCGCAACGTATTTGTTGCAATAAATCTCAGCTTTATTCTGCTACCACATTTAAAGAATTCTTTTCATTTGCCGCCATGAGAACATTATTGTTGGTCATTCGATATGGATGACCACTTGGACATCGATAGCCAGGTGGGGAACTTTCTTTTGTGTAGCGGTGGGTTGAAAAGTGAGCGGTCTCCGCTTAAGACTCAACAGAGGCTAGAAAAGTTCTTTTATCGCAGTTTTTGCCCCAATCTACCAATCATAGTTAAAAATTTACTTAGTTTACCAATGAAATTCTGAGTTTCTGAATAAGGAGGGGTGAGGCAAAGTATTTAGTGTTGCAGTAAATGAATCTGATGTTTCAATTCGCTACTGGTTGTGGCTATTCAGTGTAAGAAATATATAAAAGTGGCCACTCTGAATGCCGAAGTCAGTTGCATCCATTAAAAATAAACATTTTTTAAAGGTTTATTTTCTCTTTACTTGAACGAAGTTTTGATAATCTTCAGATTTTATTACTTACTTACTATTACAAATCATCTGGATATTTTTTATTAAAAAAATGGAAAACAACAATTTACGTGAATCGGATTCTTCTTCTAATATAGTTTTTGAAGATTCTGAGTTTTGGATGGCAGATTCAGATGACAAGGTAAGCTCAATTTCAAAAGTATTCAATGCTGTAAAAAAATATGTATTTTTAAATTAAAATATTTCTTCTAAAATGCACATATAGATATAAAATAAAATAAATTTTTTAGTTGTTAGGGGAATTGTCTCAAGAATTTTTTGAAACAGAAGACGACGTAAGATATTTTTTAATAATTTTTTTAATATTTTTGACGTTTTGAAAATGTTCTTATGTTATATTTGTTTTAATTATTAGATAATTAGTGAATGTTCGCAAGGATTTATAGAGGCCTCTCAATTTTTTTATAACTTGCCAGCATATAACCAAATAGGCTCAGGATTTGAGGTATACAATTATTAAATATTTTTGTTCTCATTTTATGTGCATTTCGTATTTACATAACACATTCATTTTTGTTTCAATTTTGAAGAATGAACAAGATCCATCCACACTAACCGCATCACATGAAAATGATACATCTGAAAACGTATGTAAATTTTGCTCTTTAGGAAAAATTTTATTTTAGAAATCATTTTATTTTTTACATTTAATGATATTTTTTAGTTGGAAGATGCCATTATTCTAACTGAAAAAAGACGTAGAAAGAATAAAAAATACAGCGGTGAAGAAATTACATTTCATGCTGAAATTGATCCCGATCGTCTTCCGCAACATATGCGAAACAATCCACTTTTGGGCGCAACAGAGTCAGTGAGAACAATTTTCCAACTTTTAATTGAAAGATCTACCGAGAATCTAAACCCAACCGATTTGATTAGGATGTGTATACAGTCGGATCAACTTGATAAACCCATATCTACAAATCTTATGCCTGTTTCTGCCTTGACCATTGAAAAACTTTTAGCGGTAGTAATAAAAGTTCTCCAATCAAAACAAGGTATTCAATTAGATTCTGGATTTACCGTAGATGTGATAACTGTACGTAGAGATGCTGGATCAGGTAGAAGTAAAGTGATTAATGTAAAAATAGACCGCCTTCGAAAGAAATCTGTTTTTGCAATTCCTTCCGATGATCAAGGATTATGCTGTGCAAAAGCAATTATATATGCGATAGCACATTTAGAAAATGATAGTACTGCTCTAAACAGCATTAAAGATCGCCGTCGCCCTGCTCTTTTAAATAGAGCTCGGGCTCTGCACGAGGCAGCAGGAGTTCCACTAGGTTCATGCACTTATTCAGAAATTGCCATGTTTGAACAATATTTGGATGTACAAATTGCGGTGATTTCTACAGAGCATTTTAACAAAGTAAGTTAAATATTTTATTTTGAATAAATTTGAACGTGATAGTAAAAAAAATATTTGAAAGAATATAATATTTATTTTAGGTATCTTACAAAGGGCGGGAAAGACCAAAACGAATAAATATTTGGCATCATGATAACCATTATGATGTCATTAAAAGTTTAAATGGTTTCTATGGAAGTCATTTTTACTGCGAAAAATGTGACAAACCTTTTGATCACAAAGAAAGCCATTATTGTCCATTTGCTTGTCGCATTTGCCAAAGAACGCACTGTTCGTCTGGAATAAGTAAGAGATGTTCAGATTGTGACCGATTGTGCCGTTCTGATGAATGTTATACTGCGCATAAAGTAAAAGTTGGAAATCAAGAGTTATCTTTGTGTCAAAAAGTAAGCTATAATATATTTTTTTCCGAGAAAAGAAAAAATTAATGTATATGTATATATATATATATATATATATATATATATAATATATTTATATATTTGTTTTATATTTGTTTTTTATATAGTTGTATCAATGCAAGAAATGTTTCAAAGTTATTAAAAGATCCAACTGTCCACAAGAACATCATCAATGTGGAACAGTGCAAACAGTTCGTAATAATGACTGAACATCGATGCTATCTGCAATCTGTGAATGCTAAGCCCGTCTCTGATCAGCTTATCTTCTTCGATTTTGAAACTGATCAAGAAAAAGGGGAACATGAAGTCAATTTTGCAGTTGCTCAGTATTCCGATGAGAAAGAAATTATATTTCGAGGGTATGATGCGTGCCAAAAATTTTGCACGTGGCTCTTCTCTCCAAACCATAAAGGATATATAGCTGTCGCTCACAACATGAAAGGGTAATCTATATATTTTAAAAATTCATATGATTATTCAATTTTGCTATTAATTTCTCTTAACATTTTATTTTTCTCTGGCAGATTTGATGGACAATTTATTTTGGAGTGGCTCTTACAGCAGGGGATAATGCCTGATATTATTCCATGCGGCTCTAAAGTTATGGCAATTTTGCATAAAACTTTGAGCGTAAGAGTAATTGACTCGTTTAATTTTTTGCCAATGGCCTTGTCAAAACTTCCCTCATGTTTCGGACTGTCTGAAATTAAAAAAGGATATTTCCCTCACCTGTTCAACACTAAAATGAATCAAACATATATAGGGACTTTACCTGATATCAAATATTATAGTCCAGACACAATGACAACATCTGCACGGGAAAGATTTCTTTGTTGGTATAATGAAAATAAAGAAAATCACTTTGATTTTCAGAATGAAATAAAGACATACTGCCAGTATGTATCATTTTTAAGCATTTTTTCTTTGTTTTTCATTTATATTTCACACTGATTTTACGAAAAAAATATTTTTATAGGTCTGATGTGGACATTCTCCGTAGATGTTGTATGGAATTTAGAAAACAATTTTTAGAAGTTACCGGTGTGGACCCTTTTCGGTAAAATGATATATTTATAAGTAAGATGTATTTGTATATTTCCTATCAATATTATTTTTCTTTTGATGTTTTGTCTTTTTTCTAGTTATATCACAATTGCATCAGCATGTATGGCTGTATACAGATCCGCACACATTGTACCAAACACTATTGCTATGATTCCAGTTAGAGGGTATTGTAACAATACTAACTTCTCTAATGATTCCATACGTTGGATTGAATTTGTAGCAAAAAGAGATCAAATAACGATACATCATGCTTTAAATGGGCATGGTGAAATATGTTTGGGAGGAATATCTGTGGATGGTTTCTGCAAAGAAACGAATACTGTCTATCAATATCACGTAAGCATTTTTTAATTTCTTTTTTCACTGATCAATAATTTTTAAATGTATTTTTATGATGTGTTATATTTATTCAGGGATGTTTTTTCCATGGTTGTTGTATTTGTTTTGATGGAGACACAATGAACCCTCTTACTGGTAGCCCTATGGGAGAGAATTTCTTACGCACAGAAGAAACTACAGCCAAACTTCGGTCATTGGGTTATAATGTTATTGAAAAATGGGAACACGATTTTACCAAAGAGAAAAAAGATGAAGACATTCAAGCCTTTATGAGAGATCATGTAATTTACGACCGCCTAAACCCTCGCGATGCGTTTTTTGGTGGTAGAACGAACGCTGTGCAATTATACTACGAAGGAAGTGCCAAATATGTTGATTTTACTTCATTGTATCCATGGGTAATGAATAATTCGGTTTTTCACTTACGTAAATTGTTCTTTTCAAAAAAATAATAACATTAATAATGTATAAACTTTTCTTCTTTTCTAATTAGGTAAACAAATATTGTAGTTATCCTGTTGGTCACCCTGAAATTATAACCGAAAATTTTAGTGGGTTACAAGACTATTTCGGTTTAATATTATGCCGTATTTTACCTCCCCGTGGCTTGTACTTGCCAGTGTTACCTTATCGCTGCAATCAGAAACTTATGTTTCCTCTGTGTAGATTGTGCGCTGAAATCATGCAGCAAGAACCATGTGATCATAGGGATGAAGAAAGAGAAATGGTTGGAACTTGGGTTACAGAGGAAGTTAAAATGGCAATTCAGAAAGGATATCGAATTATGAAAGTATGTATTTTTTTTGTTAGACTGTTTTCAATGTACAATTTCGTTTTCCAGAATATTTTCTTCTTTTGAAAGTATCTAACACATCAATTTTTTATTTTATAGATATTTGAGGTGTACCACTTTAAAGAAAAAACGAATTCGCTGTTTAGGTCTTATATAGACCTATTTCTTAAAATTAAACAAGAAAGTAGTGGGTGGCCGTCAGAATGCATAACAAATGAACAAAAGATTAAATATATTGAAGAGTATGAAAAGCGAGAGGGCGTCAAACTTGACCCAACATCAGTTTCGAAAAATCCAGGAAGACGTCAAGTCGCAAAGCTAGCTTTGAATAGTTTTTAGGGACGGTGAGAAATATTTAGATAAAAAATCTGTTTTTATTTTATCTTGGTTGTATGTTTTCCATAGTATTTAGATATCGTTACACTCTTTACAGTTGGGGAATGAATGTAAATAAAGGACAAATAAGTTACGTTCATTCGTTACCTGAGTTTAATAAAATATTATCGGACCCTCAAAAAGATGTAAGTTTTTTTGTTGTAAATAATATTTGTTATAGAAGAAAAAATTTTATATAATTGTTTAGATTATGTATTATTAATATTTCAGATAAAAGATATTTATTTCGCTAATTCAGAAATAGCTGCCATTCACTGGGCCAATACTAAAGATTTTATACCCCAGGATACAACAACGAACATTTTTCTGGCTGCCTTTACAACAGCTTGGGCTCGCTTAAGACTTTATACAGAAATGGATAAATTAGGAAGAGCGGTATTGTACCACGATACGGATTCAATAATATATCACAGTAATGGTATAAATGATCCTCCCCTTGGCAATTTCCTTGGAGACTTCACAGACGAATTAAACAGGGAAACTATATCAACTTTTGTAACAACCCTCGTACTCTTACACGAGAAAACCGGAAGTCACGTGACCCCCAAGGGGGCGTGGCACTTCCGCCTCTGGTAGTGGGGCTCTTACTACTAATGTACTTTCTTTCTCTCTCTATCTATCCTGTCTTTGTCCTTTCCTTGTATGAATAAGGTGTGAATGGTTGCCTACCCTATAAACGTGTCACTATGGCATGTGTGTAGAGCAAAGTCGTACTTTCACCTTCATGGTACTCTGATTAAAACGAAAGACGCCCCCAATTGACTTAAATTCGCATAGCCAAGGCATAGCGAGCTTGGCTTGTCCAAGTGTCATTAGTAACAACAACAACAACAAGGAAAATTATTTTCCTTGAAAAGAAATTGATTTAGATTTAAAGAATAATATAGAATAGCCTTCAAAATTAATTCTCTAGAGAATGTTTTTCTTTCTCTCTGAGAGTATAAATTTATAACAAAAAATTGATTCATTTTGATAGTCCTGATAAATAAGTTTGATAATTTTTAATTAAATGCCAGTACATAGTGTTTATTATTTACATTAGTATTTTTGTTTTTCACAACACACATTAGGAACTTTTGTTCTAGATAGAACAGATATTTTTTCAATCACAATTATATGTAATTTTCTTCGATTCGCTCCATATATGTAAGGCAAAATAATCCATTAAGCGAAATATGATTGGCTGAGTTTATTCCCAATATATTCCAAAATTCGAAATTTCCAAATAAAACCTTATGTTTCAATTTTCTCTAGCATTTTACATCCATACACCCACAGAGTATGCCTTATATAAGGTTACCTGGAGTGTGGTGTGGATGAGAAGAGGAGGGTGCCAGCTCAGATGTGATTTCGTCACCAGATTGTGGTTCAAAATGACGAGGCACTTTGTCATAGGCGAGTATTCCAAACAGTGCAAACACTGCTATCTACGCTATGCACTGCTATTTATGTATGTCATCATGCGGGCCTTCCTCATTGCTGAAAGGTGGAAATGTTAACAGCTGGGCATATTATATGACAGCAACACATATGTTTTTTACGCTGTTTACTGTTTGTAAACAAAAAGAAAAGATGAAGAAATCAGAAAACAAAGTCTTCTCGTGCAACTTTAGTACTTCCCGAGAAAAAGTTTCTCTTCACTAAATGTATCATTATGTCAAGATAATTTACTAATTATAAATGATTCCATGGTAATATGGTAATAATTCCTACAAAAATATTTTGAAAATTAGACTATCTGGAAAAAGAAAATAAAGAAAACTAGTGAGTGGCAGAAAATACATTAAATTCAAAATAAATACAAAACATCATTATTCGTTATCTTTTACGAGTATGATACGATAGCTTTTTTTTTTTTTTGTTCCAAGGAAGTTCTAAAGCTTTATTTGAATTCTAAGCAGTTGTAAGAGTTGTCGATGATTTTCTTTTATGTATTTTGGCGAACTAGTAAGAAATATAAGAATCATGTTGCAAATATATTTAGCGAATATTCAAAGAGTAACCGCGTTAGCTGAATTGTTAATGTTTATATGTGAGTTATAGTCACTGTGTTCAGCACTTAATAGAGCAGATGGTAGACAGGAAGTTAAAACACATGCCACATATTATTTGTTGCCACAGTAGTTATTACAAAAAATGCTTATATATATTTTCAGATGCCTTTGAAACGAAATGATGACACTAAATTACTTTCAAAAATTCTAGCGTATTTCTCACCGTTTACGTAGAATGCGTTTTTTTCTTTCATTAATCCACAATTCTACTTATTGATTATTTCTATATCGATTTATGATATTTTTTGTCGCCAGTATTTGTTACATATGTGAATAATTTCAAGTGAGTATAAAAATAAAATTTATTGCAGGCATATTCTTCATAATTTATCTATTTGATTAGCTTTGAAAATTATTCTTATGAGGCACTGATGTAAATGAAATATTTTTCTTGTGTTTTAAATAGGGATGTGGTTCCAAGTAGAAAATATTTTTTAACGTATTTACAATGAGAGTATTGAAAATTAATTATTTCATATTTTTTCCGAAAAAAATGACTGTTCTTTGCAGTAAATATATATATATATATATATATATATATATATATATATATATATATATATATATATATATATATATATATATATATATATATGTATGTATATATATATATATATATATATATATATATATATATATATATATATATATATATATATATATATATATATGTATATATATATATATATATATATATATATATATATATATGTATATATATATATATATATATATATATATATATATATATATATATATATATATATATATATATATATATATATATAATTAAATGTATTTAAAAATAGTTCACATAAAAAATTCACATTGAATAAAATACTTTTAGCTAATTTATTTTTTTACATCATTTAAAAGTGCTCTCTAATTTAAAATTTTACCTTTTAAGACAATATATTTTATATTATTTTAATTTTCGAATGGAAAACTTATTGAATTATAAGGTTTTAAAAGTAGAAAAGTGCAGAAGTAAATTCAGTAATTATAATTAATCTAAATTATTCTAAGACTCCATTATTTGCGACTAATCAATCATTTAAAAAACCACAAGAGCTCCAGTGGCTCAATAGCTTCACGCCGCTTCCCATAAGCTCAGCAATGTGAAGCATCATTTGTCGCGGGCAGTGGTTGGGAGGGTGACCACGGTGTACTCTCCTTTACTGGGTGGCTGGAGCTCCGTGGGTAGGGAACGTGATTGGATTTTAAGATTTACAAATGTTTTTATCAAAAATATTATTAATAAAAATGTATAAAACAAAGCCATATTAACATATGCATTAAAGGACTTGATTGTCATTCCTTAATATTATTCTGTTAGTAATTTGTTGCAAATTATAAGATAAACAAGAAAGTTCTAGGCATTGAATAAAGTGACACTTATTATTCAAATAAGTGTATGATGTGGTTAAGATACTAGTCAGTGAAGAGTAGGTTTATCAGTCGTTATGCAAGAGGTCTACTGCATAAATTGTAACATGTACAGTAGTGAAGAAAAATGGCCATGTCGAAGGAGCTTGTTCAGTATTATTTGAATTAAGACTTGACGCAAAATTGACAATCCTACATGCAAATCTCCAAGTATGTCAAGAGTTTGGGGATAATACTGTGAATAAACGTATGGCAAGGCATTGGTTTTGCAAATATGGGTCGGGAGATTTGACCTTCTCTGATAAAGCTCTCTAGTGGATGACCACAAGCCTTCCATGACAAAACCATGTAGGCTACCATTCGGTAGGACAGAAGTCAAACCTTAAACAATTTAATGTTTTATGTGATTGTTTTTATTGTATTTTTATGAAGATACACTAAATGAAGAAATGGCTGAATTATGTGGTTGTTGCAAATTTAATAATCAAGAGAATAGTAATTGTTATAAAAATGAAATAATTAGGAAATCAATTTTAATAGTGTATACTAATACTAAAGTATAAAATTTTTCTTGTATTTTGGTTGATTACAAATACAAGAAAAAGGTTGATTTATCTTCTATTATTGCTTCCTTATCCTCATTTCATAACAGTAATTTGGATTTGAAAGTTCACATTTCAAGTTTGGCAACCTTTTAGGTAACCCTCAGAGAGTTTTACTGCAAGATGATTGCACAACTGCTGATAGGTTGAAAGAAACTTGATGTTGATTACTTTGAAAACTAACTTTGTTTCTGGAGCATATTTTTAAAAATAAAAGTACTGAATCTAACAAAATAAATCTATAATTGACTAGCCACTTTGTATATATATATATATATATATATATATATATATATATATATATATATATATATATATATATATATATATATATATATAATTTAAAGATTTAATAATTTTAATTCATTTTTTTTCCACAAATCAAAAAATATTTTCGCAATAAATAGCAAGTAAGTTTTGTATAATTTGTATATATATATATATATATATATATATATATATATATATATATATATATATATATACACACACACACACATGCATACATACAAATTATACAAAACTTACTTGCTATTTATTGCGAAAATATTTCTTGATTCCTTTATTTTCTGCACCCCATTTGTCTGTTTATTTGCTTACACTTTATAATTGCTTAATGCTGGCTGTCTTTAGCCTATTAGTGAATGAATATGTTTTCTATATACTTTATGTACATAAACAGTATCTAGGTTTGCAATCAATAAGCAAAAAATATTTATTGTATTGGTATAATTCTATTGCTAAAGTCAGACATGACATTACTGGACATGAATCTGTGAAGCACACATGTATGTTTCTGTCTTTAGAATCAAAACTATTTCGCTATACACTGTGACCTTATTTTATTTTGATTGATAATTCTTTCATATTTGATATTAAGAATGTTTATTTATCTAGTCAGAGACCATTGATTGACATCATAAGTGTAATTTTTAGCTTGTGATAGCATTAAGAACATTTATTACAATATTAATAAAAAACATAGTGTATGCTTTTAATTACAAATAACTTCAATTTTTACAAAATTTAGATTTTTGAAGTACAATTGAAATTTAATTCTTCAATTTTCTGTTATGTTTTTTCAATTATATATTTTTTCTAAATTTTAATGCTCATTCATAGAACAGAAGGTTATTTTAATATTTTTTGTATGTCTGACTATTGATAACTATCTATCAAATGAATATTTAATTAATAGATCAACCTCTAATATTTATTAGAAGCCTTTTTTTGTCCTGAATATTCGGTGAGAAAATATTTAAAATGTTAAAAAAAACCCATTATCACATTCAAAAATAGTTTAAAAATTATGTACATTGTTTTATTCATCAAAATGCTCTCTGTAAATCTGCATTTAATAAGAAACCTGTGCTTGATTCAGTCTGAAGATTGTAAATGTCAGTCAAATTTGTGAGCTTACTGGCACATTTCCTTCAATCCATGTAATCTGAATATTCTGATTTTTTGTATTACACAAAAGTGGCTTAGTCTAGGATACGATTTCAAGTGAGTTTGGCTGCTGAAAGAAGATTGTGTTCTTCTTCTAGAAGCAGCATTTTGAGGAGTGCAAAGTGTTAGAAAGTACAGAATATATAGCTTTCGCAATTTAAGTTTTTATTTGATCTGTGTCATATGAATATTTAAATGCATGTGAAAAGTCAATTTATCATTGATATCTGGGCTCATATCTAAACTAATGACAATGAAATTACTTTAGTGGCAATTCATATCAATATTCATTGTATTTTAAAGTAATTATGCAATGAGTTAATTATTAATTACTTTAAATTTTAAAATCGTAGTTATCTAAAGTTAGCTAGTGTATATGTGTGTCATCCACATTGATTTAAATTAATCCCGAACTAACATTCAGCAAATTTTTAACCTACAAAATTTTGTTAATAGTTTATACAAGTATTCTAGTATTATTAAACTGAAATTTTAAAAAATGTCTACCTTAGTAGCAACGAGGAAGTTTCTGGTGGTTTCCATGGTTTCACAAATGTATCTCCTCTCTTAGTTTTTTCTCTCAATCATTTGTAACACCAGCTTTGCCTATCCAATTTTGAAAACGGCTATATGATCAAAGCTTGAACTATTTTAAAAATGTAGTTTCAAGTAATTTGACAAACAATTTTTTAACAAATGTACTTCCATATATTATGTGTGATATTTGCTATTTCATTATGATAAAAATTTGGAAAATATTTTCCTTTCCTCAATTTAATTTTATCTCCTATATGTGTCCTCATATGATGTGTGCAAGATTATGCATGTAAGAATTCATGAAATATCTGTAATTTGAAATTATTTTTTAGTATTTTGTGCCAAATTAAAAATTTTTTTCTTTTACACGACAGTCACATCTGTTAAGATAAACTGAATTATAAAATTCAGAGTATTAAAGGGTAGTTTGATTACATTATCATTGTACTTATCATTTCATATGATGCATGGTTTTATTTATTTTGAACATTGTGACTTAAAGTTAGAAATTTAATTAAAGATTATTAAAAATATATTTTAAAATCAAAATTATTTAAGATGTGCTAATTATTAAAGTTTTTATGCAAATAACCGTTATATTTACAGTGAAATTTCAGTTAATTTTGCACATTTTTTACACATAAGCATTCAGTAAATATAATTTTAAAAATTATATGCACTTTCATTTGTAATGTTTTTATAAAATCCCTTTTTAGTTTTTCAATTTTCATTTTATTGTTATACGGCATTTTCCTGTAGTAATGTTGTATGTCATCACTTAGACCAGGGGTGCACAACCTTTTCAGAATGAGGGGCCAAAATATGAAAAAAGATCAAGTCGAGGGCCAAAGCAGCACGTAAATGTTAAAACATGTTATAAGCTTAAAAACACTTTTTTGTGGCAATACGCATGTGAATTAAAATTATTAATTTACTTACTTTACTTATGCAAACATTATACAATGAAGGAATAAAATACAAACATTATAGATATGCTTAAAATACTTTATTTCTACAAAAAAAACTTGAAATTGAATAACAGGAGAAAACCTTTTGGTAATTATACAAAAAACATAATTTAAATTTTGAAAAAAATTAGTAAAATTTAATGTGATAGCTGTGATTGAATATTTGAAGTTATTGATATTATGTTGGGCTTAAGATTTGTTGTAGCAATACGTAAAACAGAAGAAATGTTCTCATCTGCTATTCTATTTCTTATTTTTGATTTGTTTAAATTCATTAAAGAAAAAGTTTGCTCACAAATGTAAGTATTGCCAAAGAAAGTTGCACATGCAGCTGCATTTTGAACTCCTATACGAACATTCATACTCTCGGGTAGCCATGAAGGGAACAAACTGAAAATCCTCCGCGTTATAAAAAAATGAACTAAATGAACAGATGTAAAGTATTTATTCTGATGTAGAATCGTTTTCCTATCAGATTTTTTCTTTTGTTTATTTGAAATTGTCTCATTTCTTTTTAAATTAGTCTTATTTTATTAACATTCGCGGGCCAACTTTGAAGGCGACGCGGGCCAATTTTCACCCGCGGACCATAGGTTGTGTATCCCTGACTTAGACAAATATTTGAAGTGAGTTTTCTTCTGATTAATGATTAGCATCTATTATAATTTACAAACTAATATCAAATGTCAAATTTAAGTCGTCATTTTACTGTAAGATAGGGAAGCATAAATTATGTTATGCAAATGCTGAAAAGTAACAAATGCTTCTATATTACAATTGGCAAAAAAAGTATTAGAACAATAGGAATTTTTGAGTTCTCAAGGTAATAAAATGAAACTTTTGTCACATAGTATGTATATTATGTAATAATTTTACATAACTACTCATGGAGTAAGAAACAAATATTTAGAATCAATAGGATTTAAAAAAATTAAAATAAAAGATTTGTGCTTTGCAAAAATAGTATTAGAACATCGGACTTCAATATTGAATCATTCATAAAATAAAATGACAAAAATTTGAACGCAATACTAATACATGGTATGCAGTCCATTGGCTGAAATTACTGCATCCAGACGTCTTGGCATAGATTCCACCAAATCTTTGGTGATGTTTGATGACATGCTGCTCCAGGCATCTTGCAAAGGTTGCTTTACATGTTATTGGGAATTTTTTCACTTTTTCATCCAACAGATACCACAAATGTTCTATAGGATTCAAATCTGGGGACTGTGGGCGAGCTACCAATCTTCGGGGAGCATTATATAATAGCCATTCTTTGGTTTTGTTGGCAGTATGTTTAGGGTCTTGTTCTTGTTGAAAAATGAACGTCTTCTCTAACGTTAATTTCTTTGCACTATTTTTCAAGTTATCTCGTAACACATCAATATATGACAAAGCTGTAATTTTATCATCAATGAACTGGAGATTTCTATCCCCTTTGTATGCCATACCACCCCAGGCAGTGACATTCCTTCCTCCGTGCTTTAGACTTTTCTGTACATTTTAAGCCTGAAAAGCAGTTCATTTTCTTCTCCAAACTGTGAGCACGTATTTAGGTTTGAAAACTTCAAATTTATTCTCGTCGGAGAAAATTACAAATTTCCAGAGAAATAATGATTTATTTTTATAAATTTTGGCAAATTCTAGGCGTTTTTTCCTGTTGATTTCTAAGAGAAAGGGTTTTTTCCTTGGCCGTCTTCCTTTTATTACCAGCATTATGCAATACATTTCTAACTGTTTGAGGTGTTACAACCTTTCCTGAGATTGATTCAATATTTGCGGCCAACATCCTTGCACTTCCTGTCGGATACTGTAGGGCATCTTTAACCATTTGTCGTTTTTCTCTGACAGTCAGCTTTCTTGGTCTCCCTGATCTTGGCCTATTGTCCACAATACCAGTTTCTTTTTTCTTTTTTAGAACGTTGTGAATTGCGCAAAGTGAAACAATCAACTTACTGGAAATTTCTCGAAGTGTTTTGCCACTATTGTGCAGGTAAACAATTTGTTCTCTCTTCGCAAGTGAAATCTTTTTTATTTTGGGTGCCATGGCAGGAAATGTCCACGTAAACTGAATTTCTACAAATTAGCAGTGAATGAGACGAGCGCCCTTGACATTGATACGGTTGAAAGTAACCTTGAAAGTTTAATGACGTCACCAGCTCTGTAATTTGCATGTTTCTGCTTTTGTTCTAATACATTTTTTGCGATGCAAATTTTGTTATTTTTATTTAAATAATATTGTAATTATTTTTAAATTTTATTTTTTCTTAGTTATAATTTTCTAAGAACATATTATCATTTATAAACTGATTATAAGTTTTACTTAATTTTATTAACTTGAAAACTACAAATTTATCATTGTTTTAATACTCTTTTTGCCAACTGTATATAAATTTGGATATTTTTCTTATCAAAAAAGCATTAAATTTTCAAATGAAATTATTCACACCATCTATTACTAAACTTATTCAGGGAAAAATATTTAGTGCAAAATTCATAATACCTTGAATTTAAAATTTGTATATGTTTTCATAAAATTCTAAACAGATGAACTTCATCTGAAAATATTAATGCCAATTATTTTAAATTAAACTTAAATTAGAAATTTTGTGTTTGTCCTTTAAATCACTCAGAGAAAGGCCATAAAATTGATTAAACATAAAAAAAATTATGCAAGTGTATATTGAACATAATTATTGCTAAGTAAATGCTTGTGTCTAGAGATCATACTTTTAGCGTGGGTTCGACCAGAAGTGTTGAGCCAAGCTTCATACAGCTTCCATTTTTCCCATCTAAGAACATTGGTTTTTGCGGTCTTCAAATTGATCCCACAAAAAGGTTTTGCACCAATGGGGGCAAAAGATGATCCTTGTTTAGCAAGTTCGTCAGCCTTTTCATTACCTTCGATACCTTTGTGCCCTGGAACCCATACAAGGATCACCTTGTTTCTTGTTGCCAGTTCTGTAAGAATGTTTCTTCATTCCAAAATCATTTTAGATTTGATTTCGAAAGAACTGAGCGCTTTTAAAGAGGCTTGACTGTAATTAAAAATGAGAATCCGCTTACCGAGGTAGCCCTTCCTCATATTTAGTCGCAAACAGTGGATAATGGCCAAAACTTCTGCCTGGAAGACTATAGCATATCGCCCAAGGCTTACAGATAGGCTGGTTTGGTGACACGCCACATACTCCCAGTCCTGAGAGGCTGTTTTTCAGTGATCCATCTGGGTACCAGATTAGATCTCCTGTTTTAGTTTTGATCATGTTATCCCATTCGTCTCTAGTTCGAAAAACTATTTCAAATGTCCTTTCAAACATGTATGACTTTTCCATGATGTTCAAAGGCATCAGAGAAGTAGGATCTTGAATTTTCATGATATTACCCCTTCTCATTTTCCCCTAATAATCCTCATTTTACTTTTGTAATGAAAATAGGCAAATTAACAAAATAATTGCGCAGAAATCGTTGATAAATAAATATCAGGTTTAGCTTTCAGTGCATTAAGTTTCATTTGAAATTTATTTACTAATTTTACTATTTTTTTAATGTACTATTCTTAAAATTCAATGTATATCTTATAAATATAGAAAGGGTTTATCTGTATGATGCAATAACTAATTTCTGATGCATAAGGATTACATGGAACAAATCTTTTCCATATGCATCCATACCTGCGGCTTGATTAGTCTTTGCATGTAGAGAGTGACATTTGAATAAAAAGTAACCAACCATAAATGTCTCAATACAGAATTTCTTGGTTACTGCTTGGCAATTCGAATGAGAAAATAGAGCATTAGACTTGCAGATTTCCTACAGTTTTGTAGATTGGCTTAAAAAAAGAATGCCCAACTTATTGTCTAATGGGACCTGCAAAAGACTGCTTCGTGTATTTCTGATGTCTAATCATATTTAATTAAAATAACATGACTATACATTTTAAGAGAAGTTCAAAAATAAGAAATAATTTAGTATGGAATATGCAGGACGTCAATAAATTACCTGCAATTTTTCCATCCGTCTCACCATTACCTGTTTTACAGCTACGAAGTGCGGATGTAAGAATAAATAATAATTTTATCCGATACACAGCATTTCACACATAGGCACTTGTCTTTAAATGAACTAAACCACTGGCGTCAAGCATATAATGAACCAGTTACTATTTTTAAAGCTTTTATTTCTTGTGTATGTGTGTTGATTTTAAACATTCATAATTCTTTTTAAACAACATAATTCTTCTTTAATTGTGATAATTGTGTCTTTAATTGTGTCTTTGTCTTGCAGCTCTGAATGAAGTGGTCTTGACTGAAAAAAAAAGTGGATCTGTAAAAAAAAGTGGACCTGTAAAAAAAAGTGGACCTGTAAAAAAAGTTGCTCTGATGCAAAACAAGTGGCGGCTCTGACGCAAAACAAGTGGCGGTGGTGCTATTTATAAATATATTGGGTGGATATTTCTGCAAGGTGTCAAGTAAGTAAGAATTTCTTTAAAAGTATTATTTTAGAATTGCTTGATTATTATCTTCTGATTCAATATTGAAACATTTGTTTGAAAATTTCATTTGTGGATAGCACGACATATTTTGTTCGTGATTACATCTTTTTCTAATACGTTAATCTCTAATAAGTTAAGTGCAAACATTTTTGATAATTCAGTTAAAAATGTCCTATGATAGAATAAAAAAATTTAATATAATATTTGTAATAGCTCATCAATAGTTTCTGGCATATTTAAATCTAAAAATAATAAACTATGTTTTGTAAAAGAACTAATAATGGAAATTTTTTAATATGACTAGGGCTTACACAAAAAATTTCTATTATATTCTGCATTATTCATTATTGAAAAATTTAATTTTGTATCTGGTGAGATGTACAAACTCCACATAAAACTATTGAATACGAGTTAAAAGCGAATTCCTTTTTACTTATGTAATGAGTCTGAAACACTGTTAGAATGTGTTTTTTTAAAAAGAATTTCAAAATTTTGTAGGAGAGTTGAAAATCATAACAATTGACTGTTAAGATTTCAATATTGTATTGATCACAAATTTGTTCCTATTTACGATACCATGGATTCTCTTAATTTTTAACTTACTCTCAATTAAGTAAAATTGTCACTTAAACAAAGAAATTAACTTATACTACTCTCACGATAGGATTCTGTTGAATCTGAATTGTAAGTAAATAAGAATTTGGTGAAATATTTAAATAAACAATTGCTACTAAGGGCATCATTGATCATGTCTGAAATATGAGTTTTCAACAATATAAAAATCATAAAAGACCTATTTAGTTTTGCTGCTAGCCAAGAGTATGAATTTTTAGTAGTTAAAAACAGCAAAATAAAATTCAGCCTATAACAAAAGGCAAATAAAAAGCACTTGAAATTGATGAACTGAGAATAAAAAATAAGTATTTGGATGATTATGTAAATCAACTTGAATAACCTATAAGAGATTATGAGAAAGATGGAAAAAAACTGAAAAAGATTTACATTAATTGCAAAATTACTGGGATGTTTCAGAGAAGCAACGTTTATTATTCAGTTTTAATAATGAGTTAAAAGTAAGGGAGAAAAAGCTTTTGATGTGGAAAGTTAACATTTTCTAACAGCATATGGATGTGAAATTGTCTAGTTTTAAGAGTTTGACAGTAGGAAGAAATAAATTTAGAATTTAATTCTCCCCTACTATTACTTAATAAAAACCTTAAACATTATTTAATAGTTGTATTTATTTTGTTTTCTATATTTATATTTATTTGAAAAGAAGTTGTTGTTCACATCTTGAAATACTCAATAAATTAATAGATAAGAATGTAATGAAGATGTTTAAAAAATTCTAAAATTAACTGTTTTATAGAATGTATAATTCAGTAATGTAAAGAATAATGATTATCTCAATAAAGCATTTTCTGTTATATCAGTAAATTCTTTAGCTTTAAGAAAAATTTTTATGTATATAATAATCAATAGAAGTTTTGTCTCACTATACTTAATGTTGAATTTCTTGCCACCCTGTTTGCAAAATTCAATTGAAAATTTAAATTTTTAACCAGTATTTTAATTAATAATTAGAAAAATCTATTAAAATTTACAAATTAATATCAAATGTCAAATTTAAGTCATCACTGTAAAGATGGGGAAGGATAAGTGTTATGCAAATACTGAAAAGTAAGCAAACTATTCTTTACTAAATAAATTGGGATATTTTCCTTCTAATAAAAGCGTTTAATTTTCAAATTAAATTATACACACCATTTATCACTAAACTTATTCAGTGAAAAATATTTAGTGTAAAATTCATAATACCTTGAATTTATACTTTGTATATGTTTTCATAAAAGTCTATACACATTTAAAGTAACCCAGAACAATTATAGTATTGAACAAAATATCATTTTATAAAACTCTAATGATAATGGGTAGGGAATTACACTTTAAAAATGTACATTAGTGTTAAAAAAATAATAACACATTTGGAAAAATAGGGAGAAATAAAAATGAGCAAAATTAAAAGCAGTGGAACCCCTGTGTAGGGATTAATAAATTAGTATTTTTCTTCATCACTTTAGAGATAGAAAATTATTTGGAAGTTCAGTAATTATATGGAGTAAAATAAACAACTAAATACTAAAAAAGAAATAAACCTGACCTGTGTAGTTACTTCTTTTCTACCACAAACGGGAATATTCAGAGTTAATAATGATGTGGAATTTGTGGTTGGGTGTAATAAATGTACATTTAATTCTTATTCTCTCGTTTTTAAATAATTCTCATTTTACTTTTGTAATGAAAATAGGCAAATTAACAATACAATTGCGCAGAAATCGTTGATAAATAAATATAAGGTTTAGCTTTCAGTGCATTAAATTTCATTTGAAATGTATTTACTAATTTTACTGTTTTTTTAATGTACTATTCTTAAAATTCAATGTATATCTTATAAATATAGAAAGGGTTTATCTGTATGATGCAATAAATAATTTCTGATCCATAAGGATTACATGGAACAAATCTCTTCCATATGCATCCATGCCTGCTGTTTGGTTAGTCTTTGCATGTAGAGAGTGACATTTGAATGAAAAGTAACCAACCATAAATGTCTCAATACAGAATTTCTTGGTTACTGCTTGGCAATTCGAATGAGAAAATGGAGCATTAGACTTGTAGATTTCGTACACTTCTCTAGATTGGCTTAAAAAAGGAATGCCCAATTTATTGCCTAATAGGACCTGCAAAAGACTGCTTCATGTTTTTCTGATGTCTAATCATATTTAATTAATATAACATGATTATACATTTTTAAGAATAGTTCAAAAATAAGAAATAATTTAGTATGGAATATGCAGGACGTCAATAAATTACCTGCAATTTATCCATCTCTCTCACAATTACCTGTTTTACTGCTACGAAGTGCGGCTGTAAGAATAAATAATAATTTTATCAGATACACACGTTTCGCACATTAACACTTCTTTTTAAATGAACTAAACTACTGGTGGGAAACGTGTGAAACTGTTTTAAAAGCTTTTATTTCTTGTGCATGTGCTTTGATTTTAAACACCGTTTATTCTTTTTTAATGGTGATACTTTGTCTTACAGTGGTGGTCCTGACTGAAAAAAAATTGATCTGGGAAAAAGTGGCTCTGAAAAAAATAGTGATCTGATATGAAAACAAGTGACGGCTCTGATGCAAAACTTTTCATTCCAGTTAGCTTACTTCTACAGAAAATGTCAACTTTTTGACAAAAATTTGCTTCTTTGATAAAAATAAATGTAACACAATACCATGAATTTAATCCTTATGATCCTGAGGATTGATTTAATCAAAAAATTAGTTAGTTTTATGATTAGGCTATAGTAGTATATGTTTAGATTTTAATATTATAGACTTAGTGTAGTATTAGTAATCCTGCTTCTTCCAATAGTAAAATTTTTCATTTTGCATATAAATATTTTGTATTAGCTGCAGAAATATAAAATATTTAAATCCATGGTGTATTGAAATTGTAAAAATATTGTTAAAATTGAATACAAGAAAAATACATTTTCTGAAACTATTTAGGGCAATATTTATTTTACTGCACAAGAAATATTTGTTTTAATTGTATATGAAATTGCCAATATTAAATGTTTTGTCAGATTGATCTTGTTTATGGAATTTTAAACTTCTTTTATTAAAAGTTCATTTTCACAGCAAATGCCTGCCATTAAAAATGTCTGACTTCAGTATTAAGCGGAATTGCCACCTTTCAAGAGAAATTTATATACAGTAAACTCTCGCTACAACGATACCCGATACAACAATAACTCCCTCTACTACAATAATGTTTTGTGGTCCCGGTGATTTTGCATATAAACTAATGTTAATCTCCCCTCAATATTGCGATATTCTCTAGAACAATAAACCTCTGTAAAACGATTTTTTCAATCTAAATTTCAGTATTATTTGGACAAAAAATAAAAAGCTTTTACAACACACTAGTGAGTTCAAAGGTTGTTTTGTAGTCTTTTTGGGATTCAATGGTGGTGTTCGGTGTGAAGAACAGAATCACAAGACTTCAATTCAAGGAACGTTTATTATATCTTCTACATCATCAGACGGTCGCCTACAAAGTGGCTGGGTCGTTCTTCCTCCTCTCTCTCACTGGACTATCACGTGGTCCGGCGCGCCTTTTGGTTTAAACTTTTCTTTCTTTCACGCGATATTGTTCCCTAAGATGGCAGGGCGAAAGCAACTATCTTTTCGAGATAAACTGAACGTTATCAATGATATTGGTGAGGGAATGAAGCAGATTGATGCGGCTAAGAAACATGGATTATCGCAATCTACAGTTGCAACGTTCCTAAAGAAGAGAAAGCAAATCGAAGATGCTGTAACTTCAAATGAAATTAACCCAGAGCGAAAACGACTGAAAGTTGCGACAAATGAAAACATTGATGCTGCTGTTTTAAAATGGTTTCAAGAGATGAGAGCGACAAATGTCCCAATAAATGGACCTTTATTATGTGCAAAAGCACGGAAATTTGCAGCAATGCTAGGGGACGAAACTTTCAAAGCTAGCAATGGTTGGTTAATGCGTTTTCGAGATCGTCATGGAATAACTTTCCAAGAAGTTCACGGAGAGAAAAAGTCAGCCCCGATAAACGACGCAAATGAATGGCGGCAAAACAAGATGAAAGAAATCTTAGAAAAGTATGCTCCAGAAGACATCTATAATGCAGATGAAGCTGGGCTGTTGTTCCAACTCCTACCCGATCGAACATTGGCATTCAAGGGTGAAAAATGTTATGGAGGGAAGAAATCAAAGCAGAGACTCACTGTTCTTCTGTGTACAAATAGCACAGGATCGCATAGAATACAACCTCTCGTCATTGGTAAATCATTGAAGCCAAGGTGCTTTAAGAACGTGAAAAGTCTTCCCGTGGAGTATAAAGCAAATAAGAAGGCTTGGATGACGTCTAAATTTTTTCCGAATGGTTACAGAAGTTAGACAATGAAATGAAGAAGAGAAAGAAAAAATCGTTTTGTTGATAGATAACTGCGGGGCTCACACGTCATTTCCAAAGCTACAAAATATCGAAATCGCTTTTTGCCCTGCCAATTGCACTTCAATTCTACAGCCTCTTGATATGGGCATAATTAAGTGCTTCAAAGTATATTACAGAAAACGGTTGGTGGAGTCCATACTTGTAAACTTTGAAAATAAAGTAGAAGACCCTTTCAAAGCTATAAATGTCAAGGAAGCGTGTGACAATATTGCTGGAAGTTGGTGGAAAGTAACAGAAAAAACCATTCGGAATTGCTGGAAAAAGGCAGGTCTTTGTGTTATGGAAAATAAGAAATCTGATAATAATGAAAATTACATAACCAATGATCTCTTAGATGATCAAGAATGTATTTTGCACATCAAAAAATCCGTATCCCAACTTGAGGAAACAAGCGGTAAAAAGTTTGGAATTAGCATAGAAGACTATTTAACAGCAGATGATGATCTTATGGTTTTCGCAGGAGTTACTAATTAAAATATTCTTTCTGAAATTACTGATGAGATAGAAAACAATGATGAAGATGATGATGATATTGATGATGATGATAATACAGGTCCATCGCAGTCCTTATTGTCATCCCATGAAGCTCTTCAATCTCTGAATTCTCTACGGACATTTTTTTCAAGCCTTTCGTCGATAAATGAAGAACATTTTCGTGCACTAGACTCAATGCATACAGTATTGGTGAAATTAACAGTTAAAAAAATGAATAAACAAACAAAAATATTGGATTATTTTCAATAAAAAGTGTTTTCAGGTATGTGAATATTTCTATGCTTATTTTCTGAATTTATCTTATTTATTTATTTTTTTAGTATTTAAATCACTATTATTAGTATTTTACAAATTAATTTCTTCTAAATATAGACTTAAAAGTAGTATGTTATGCACCTTAAACTAATAATAATAAAAAAAACTCTTACTAAATGCTCAAAATATGTGGACCCTCGATATAAAAATATGCCTCTCTACAACAATATATTTATTTGGTCCCTAAAATATTGTTGTAATGAGGTTTCACTGTATAGAAAAAAAACCTCTTTGATATCATACAGTGCTGGAATTTTCTTCTAATTGCTGAAAATTATGACAGTTAATTTTCTTTTTGTGCATAATAAATGCAAAAGCTTTTAGCAACTTTTTTTATATAATTCAAATTTCATATATATTTAAAGAGTGATTTATGATCCGACTTGTTCAAATCTATATATAAATATTTTTAATTCGATGTTTTTTTTAAAGTATGTATCCGTTTCATTTTGTGGTGGAAAAACAAAATTGTATGTATAGTTACTATTAATTTGTTTTTAATAGTAGTATGTTAACGGAATGATTTTCTGAATATAAAGTTCTTTTGTATTAAACATAGAGAATGTTAGCTATTTACTAATATAAAATGAATAACAAAATTTGTAAATATATAGTCACATAAAAAAATCAGTGTGTATACTTGTAACTGTCAAACTACTTGTAAAGAATTGTTACTGTAATTGTGCATTATAAGAACCTGTTAACTTATTTTTCTGCCATGTCTGTTATTGTTTATACTTGGATCAAAGCAAATAGTTATATGATATATGAGTATTAGAAAATGTTATACTATAAAGAATGTAATGTGCAATAGGAAAGGACGATTTTCTGACAGCAATGAAATTTTGTATCAGTTACTAAATCATTGCGATTTTGGGGTTGATTGATTAAAATAAGACATCATTCTTAAATTATAGTACTTATTTTTATAATGTGTGTAAACACTATGCACAAATTTAAATTGTGTGTAGCATTTTTAACTATCAAATTTCATATACATATTGATTATAAAAATGTTGTGTGTAAATATATAATCATTTATTAATAAATGATTTTAAATGCATTATATTTCTTAGTTAAAATATAATTTCTTCTAAAAAGAAAATTTCTTGGCAAACTATTTTACTATGCTATTTTACATCTCAAAACTTTTGCACATAATTTAATAATGTGCAATAAGAAATACAAGTTTTCAAACCACAGATATATTTTGTATCAAATACTAAAATTTAAAATATTTCATTTTTAATGATTGTGTAAAGAAGCATTTCACTCATTTATTTTTTTCATAATACTTATGCCATGTTTAAGTTTATATTCTATCGCGGTTATCTATGCAATTATAAAATGTTTTTAATAATAAATTTAGAATGAAAATAATCACAAATTGACAGGAACATAGCTTTGATTACCTTCTACTTTTTACTAACATTTGGAAGTTTCCTCTATCCTATCTTCTATTTTTATTACAAAGTTATTTTCCTGCTGTAAAAAAGATTTCTTGCACATAGTCGTAAAATTTTACAAACACCTTACATTCGTAAAGTTTAACAAACATATCTGTAAATTTTATTAAATTTTTCGTCAATGTATGCAAATAAATGATTTAATGTGAGATTTTTCAAATTGATATGAGGAAAAAGCACCAATTTTCAAAAATCACCATAAATATTTTTCGAAATTTTATGATGCTGCATTAAAATTTCTTAGAATCTATATTTCATTAGCTTCATTTTGCATCGTTCTAATTGTATATAATCTATAACATAACCAAATTTCTGTGTAACTCAAGTATTGAGAAAATGAATGCTGTGGTTTACATGGAATGTTATGAGCAAATATAATTTTCGTCACAATTTTGTGTATATAATGTGTGTTTTAAAACAATTGTGTTGTATGTAATTATATATTAATAAACTTTATTACAATTGCTTGTTTTATTATTTTTAAACTCATTCACACATGTTTCAATTTAAATCAATTTTCTTCTTTAATGTGTAATGTAATAATATAAGGTAAACAGATTGAAAGATTCGAATCGTTAGATATCAACACAGATACTAAAAAATATTAAAATGAATATGCAGATATTTTTTCTTAGAATATGTCTTGTGAAAATATTTGATATACACAAGAACTTTTGTCCTAAGTTTTACTAAATAACCTCTCACAACTTAGCTCTTATGTAGCAGATAAGATTTCACAAATAGTGACGCTCAATTCGCTTAAAGAACTATTAAAATTTATTAAATTGTTTAAAATTTATTCTCGATCAACAACAAGCGATTTTATGCATGTTTCTTGGGCAAGCTGCTTTCTAACTTCCCCTTGCAAAAATTCTGAATAATTGAAGTTATGCTTCAGTATAAAATAGAACTGTCAAAAAAAATGGTTTTACAAGGTTGCGTATAACGACTATTTTTCAATTACACTATTTAGACAACGATTCACAGTTTTTCATAGTGCCTGCTGATGATATTTGTGAACATTAACATATTGAAACTCTTTTTATGATTGACTGGTAAAGGTATACCAGTATGTAAAACTAGAAAAATTCTCAAGTTTAATATATACTTGACAATCGATTTGTATCATATACCATTCTTGAATAAGCGCATACTGAGTTGTTTTTCAAAGGCAAAATAAATTTCAAAAATCATGTTTTTTTTTATCAATATTCGTATGTTTGGTACATAAGAAAATTTTTGTATATATATTTGCCTCAGGGAAAAAGGACATCAACGAGGAGTAACATGGCTGTAAAAAATATTTTTAATCCTTAATTAAAAGGGTTTTCATAATGAATGCAATGAAAAATTATTAAGTTTATAAAATGTTAAATGTTTGGACATGAAGAAAGTATTTAAACACGTGTAATATACGAGTTTTTGTGAATGAATCTGGATAAAGATACTGTAAATCTGCGTTTACCTATGGATGAATATTTTGAAAATGTGTTCAAGGATCTCTGTGTACATTGTGTCTTGTAAGTAGGAAAGTTTTTTGGAATTTTCAGAATTATTTTAAGTAACCAATTTTGTGTTTTAAAGTAGAGCCACTTGCACTTTTCCCCTCTAACTGCATATTTAAATCAGTAATTGAATATTCGATGCATTCGCATGAATCGATACCATTGGTAATGTTGTATATGCCTGGAGTTAAAATAGCGCGAAAATCAATATTAGTCTTGAATAAAAATTTATATTTTGATAAATAGGACATAAATATCCGCGTGTTACTTTTTAAAATCTTTCTTTTTTTTCCTACAAGCCAATCTTTATGCTGTCTAGTTGATTGCTGAGAAGCCATTGTAAGCGTTTTGTGGGTTGTTCAAAGCTTCATCGTGCTTAGACCCTGTCTGTAAATAAATTACACTCATTAGTTTATTTTTATATTTCTCATCATTACTTTAGATAATGAATAATACACTAACATCGCAGTTTGAAGTGTGGTATTCATTCTAGTAATTTAAACACTAGTATTTGTTATGCTTGCTTAAAAAGAAAAGTCCTACCTGTATTAAAATTCGATTGTATCAGTTCTGATGTTAAAAACTTCATAAAATAATTGCTGTGTCATGGTTTTATTTCTAATATATATATTTGGAAAGAATTGGTCTGAAATTATTGGATGAAATTTATTATAAGGTTGTAATTGTACGAAAAAAAAAAGGAAATATCTCTAAACCAAATTTTGTACAACATCAATGAAATTCGAATTTGGTTGCAATTTACTCGGATGGAAATATTTTGACAAAATACTTGCCAAAAGTATAAACGCCAAAATTTACGTCGAGGTGACAGCAGTTCTTTTTTGTAATTGGCAAAAGATGAAGTTTATCATGAAAATAACACGTTAAAATACCCATAGGATTAATGTAACATTCAATTTTCCCCAACGGAGATTTAGCAGAGCCTTATCCGGCTATCCTGAGGCCCTAACTATTTTCAATAATACACTATAATATTCTCTTCCCTCTTAAACTAACCCATGTACTGTGTTTATTATCTTACCCTTTCTAATGGTTGGTCAGATCCTTCTGTAATTGCACTCTGAAAAACCCTTTTGACGTGCATGTATACTGATATATGTTAAAATATTCTTGTATATTACATAATCTTATCAACTGTATCTTGTTAATGAGGTTATACTAGCTTTGTCTAGAAACTCTTGTCTTAATACTCCTTGAATAGTATCTACCTTATCCTTGTATACATATAAGACTGTGTTATTTTGCCATATTACTGCAAGCTCATATCTTGTTCAGGTACCTTATAATTGCAGTCATCATGTTATATAATGTAAATTAGGTATTATTATTGCAGCTTTACACTGCCATATGTCTTTTATTTATTCACTTGTCCTTTATTATGATACCATGAACCCTATTAGGCTAATCACTTAACTTTTCTTATATCTATTGTTAACCTTAGATAAACTCATATTAAAACAGAATTTTATGTGGATAACTATTTATAATTATAACTATAATCATTTTCATTAAGTATTTAATTACTTAAATAAACACCTAATTATCTGTATGGTTAATTATTATACCTTTCAGTTAATCTGTGTAACTGTACACACTTACATTTTATTTCAAGCCATTACCTTATCATCTGTTGATTTTTTAACTCCCCCCTATTTCTGATGTGGTCTTGAGAACTCTGCTGCCCCCCGCACACTTATGATTTGAATTGTTCACTTATTGCCACCTCTCAGATACCAATTATACTGCTTTTAAACTCCTTATTTAAATTTATGATTTATCCGTTCTTTTAAAGAATAGCGTCTCCATCCAGAAAAGAGCAAGCGGTTCGCCGCTCAGCGCCTGGTGGGATGCCCCCCTGCCACCCCTGCCTGCTCTGCAGCCGACACCGGGACCAAGTTGAAATAGAAATTTCGCCTTGCCTCGGCGAAGAGTGCCCTCCCCCTCTACCATCCCTACTACTCGCAGACGCTTTTCGCTTTCGACTTCGTTTCTCCTGCCTTCGGGCCATGTAAATCGCTCTCTCTACCCTCGCACGCGCTGACGGAATGATTTTCCCTCCCCCTCTCCAACTCTCATTGAGCGCATCTCTTTTGAGGGACTTACTTATTTAATACATATTTAATCCACTTTATTCTCGTATGTTACATAGCCTTATCAACTATATCTTGTTATTGCTGTCATGTTAGTTATGTTTAACCATTATCAAAATACTCATGTGATTGTTATCTACCTAATTTTAGCTTATAACCACTTTTATCTTATTATTACAACCATTGTTATTTTATCTTCGTGTCTTATGCTATTTTAATCATAAACATTGTGTATTGTATGAACCACATGCAGCTCTCTCTTCTAACAAAATACACATTGTTCTGTTGCATCATACTTATTATGTGACACTCATGTTACGTCTTTGCAATATAATACTACTCTTTATTTTGTTCAATTGTAATTATATATGTTAAGTTCATTATACTCATACACTACTCTGTGGTATTAAAATACCAAAACCTTGTATATACTTTTTCATGTCGTTGCTGATTCTATTCTTTATTTTGTTCAATTGTAATTATATATATTGAGTATATTCATCTACTACACTGTGGTATTTATATACCAAAACCCTGTATATACTTTCTTTTTCGTTATTAATTATAAGATTGTGCTATTTTGCCATATTATTGCAAGTTCATATGTTGTTCATGTATCTTATAAATGCTGCTCATGTTATATAATGTATATTAGGTATTATTATTGCAGCTATACACTGCCATATGTCTTTTATTGTTCACTTGTCCTTTATTATGATACCATGAACCCTATTAGGTTAATCATTTAACTTTTCTTATATCTATTATAAACCTTAGATAAACTAATTTAAAACAGATTATTACGTGGATAACTTAGTATAATTATTACTCTAAATATTTTCATTAAGTATTTAATTACTTAAATAAATACCTAATTATTTGAATGGTTAAATATTTTACCTATCAATTAAACTGTGTAACTGTACAAACTTACATTTTATTTTTAAGCTAATACCTTATCATCTTTTTTTTTTTTTTTAAATTCCCTCCTATTTCTGATGTGGTTTTGAGAACTCTGCTGCCCCCCGCACACTTATGATTTGAATTATTCACTTATTACCACCTCTCAGATACCAACTGTACTGCTTTTAAACTCCTTATTTAAATTTATGATTTATCCGTTCTTTTAAAGAATAGCGTCTCCATCCAGAAAAGAGCAAGCGGTTCGCCGCTCAGCCCCTGATGGGATGCCCCCCTGCCACCCCTGTCTGCTCTGCTGCCGAAACCGGAACACAGTAAAAATATAAATTTCGCCTTGCTTCGGCGAAGAGTGCCCTCCCCCCCTCTACCATCCCTACCACTCGCAGCCGCGTTTCGCTTTCGACTTCGTTTCTCCTGCCTTCGGGCCATGTTAATTCAGGGCTAGGCATCTTTCCCTAGCCCTGATGTTAATCGCTCTCTCTACCCTAGCACACGCTGACTGAATGCTTTTCCCTCCCCCCTCTCCATCTCTCATTGAGCGCATCTCTTTTGAGAGACTTACTTATTTAATACATATTTAATCCACTTTATTTTTTCTCGTATGTTACATAACCCTATCAACTGTATCTTGTTATTGATGTTATGATAGTTATGTTTAACCATTATCAAAATACTCATGTGATTGTTATCTACCTAATTTTAGTTTATAACCACTTTTATCTTATTATTACTACTATTATTATTTTATCTTCGTGTTTTATGCTATTTTAATCATAAACACTGTGTATTGTATGTATCAACTGCAGCTCTCTCTTCTAACAAAATACACATTGTTCTATTGCATCATACCTATTATGTGACACTCATGTTACGTCTTATTAATATAATACTACTCTTTTTTTTTTGTTCAACTGTAATTATATATGTTAAGTTTACTATATTCATCCACTATTCTGTGGTATTAACATACCAAAACCATGTATATACTTTCTTGTCGTTATTGTTTTTATGTTAACTAGGTTAGCATATTATGTCAAAATGCTCTGTGATTGTTTTATATCTGATTTACAACATACATACAAGCCTGTATTATTTTGTCTGTTGTTACAAGCTCACATCTTGTTTACTTTTATACTAAATGTAGACATTTTTGTGCCATAATTGTAAACTAGATGTTAATATTGCTACTATACACTATCATATGTTTTTATAATTCACATGTCTTTTATTTACTAGAAAATATCTCTTGTATGTCACATAACCGTATCAACTGTTCTTGTTATTCATGACATGTCTTTTATGTATTAAACCCTTTGTCAAACTATTCTGTGGTAATCTCTACCAAAATTCTAGGGTACTTATAAGCCTGTCTTATATTGCATTTTTCTACAGACTTATATACTGCTCGTGCATCCTTTAATTGCAGTCATCTTTGTTCTATAATGTAATTTGAGTATTAGTAGTATTATTACTACAGCTATACACTGCCATTTGTCCTTCTAGTACTTATTATGAACCCTAGCATGTTAATCAATTAATCCTCCTTACTTCTATTGCAAATCTTAGATGAACTTATTTAAAATAGAATTTAATGTGAAAAAATTATTATAACATTAATATAATAGTTATCATACGTTTATATACTCTTATATTCACAACTAATCGTTAATTATTTACCTGCTTAATCAAATACGTAATTAATTGAATAATTAATTATACTACTTAGCAGTTAATACTGAGTAACTATATACACTTACGCATCGAATTAAACTATTATCCTGTCATCTGTTTTTATTTGGTAGTTTAATTCCCCCAAATTTCTGATGTGATCTTAATGCTTTCTGCTGCACTCCGCACTATCTTGCTTTTGATTAATATCTTATTACCACCTCTCAGTTACCACCTATATTGCCTTTAAACCCTCTATCTAAAATTAAAGTTAAAATTATTCCTTTTGAAAAGCGTCTCCATCATGCGAAGAGCAAGCGTTTTGCTGCTCAGCGCCTGCTGGGATGCCCCCCCCCGCCACCCTTGCCTGCTCTGCAGCCGATACCGGGACCAAGTGAAAATAGAAATTGCGACGGCGAAGAATGCCCACCCCCCCTCCTTCCACCCCAGTAACCTCCGAGTGCCTCTCCTCGCAGAGCCTGGCCGAGCTGGCAGCCGAATGGTTAGCGCTCTTGCCTTCGGTTCAACAGTTCGTGGGTTCGAATCCCACCTTGGGCATGGATGTTTGTAGTGGTTTGGAATCCACTTTAAGCCGTAAGTCCCGGTCTAATTAGCCCTCGTGTGCAAAAAATGACCGTTGAGCGACAAACAAACCAACCTCGCAGAGCCTGCTCGCATTATTCCAATACTTCTGCTCTTATCTTCACTTAGATTTCATACTTCTTGAGTCACACCTGGTTAATTCCCATACTTTTATTCTTACTATATGTTTTAGCCTCCTTTTAAACGTTAGGATCTCAAGAGAGTCTCTTATGATCTCATTTTCCCTCTGTTCCCCCGTTCATAAGAAATGCCTTCCCCCCTCTACCCACCCTGCTACTCGCAGCCGCTTTTCGCTTTCGCCTCTCCTGCCTTCGGGCCTTGTAAATTGCTCTCTCCACCCTCGCATACGCTGACGGACTGATTTTCCCTCCCCCCGCTCAAACTCTCGTTGAGCGCATCTCTTTTGAGGGACCTACATTTTTAATTTACTTTATATTTTCGCTTTAAACCATTATTACATTCTAGTTAACTAAGTCACCTGCATAGCTTTAAAATAAATAATAAAAAAAATAATAAAAATAAAAATATAAAATAAAATAAAATAAAAAAATAAAAATAAAAAATCCAAACATCATATTTTAATTCCAATTTTCATGTTGGTTTCTAATTAATCCTTGTTCTGTTTGTGTGCCATATTTAACCATGTTTTCTTATGTAGTTGAAATTATCTATATACTTATATATATATTCTCTCAGGCTTTGCCTGCTGTTGTAAATCATTCTTTACAACTTATTGTAGTATTTACTAGTTTTTCATTCAATTCCTGTTTGTATATTTAACCAAGAATTTGCTGTGTTTCTCTATGTAATCTTAACCAGGCCTTGCCTGTAGTTTGTTCTAATCCTTCAAACATCATGATTGTTTCTTATGAACCAATACTGTAGAAAAATATAGTCGCATGGGACTATCAAAGAAATTGTTTTTATCCAGGATTTGCCTGTAGTCTGTTACCCCCTTTTGTAAAAGTCCTTGTCAGATTTTAATAAATACGGACCGCCAGGGTGGGGATACCGGTTCGATTCCACCAACCACCAAACGTCGATCACCAAAATCATATAGTGATATGATGCCCCCCTCCTAGTTTTAGAAAACTATTAAAATATATATTAGATTAACATTTTGATAGGGAACATTTTAATCTATATTATTATATAGGAGATATGTGCCTCGGCACGGGTGCTCCTGTCACAAAATGACAACCCCTCGTCCTATTGGAAGGGGGTACTGGCTTCACTGCAAAACTTCTTGATCAATCCCCAGCTTTGATAGCCCCTCAGGGGGTTTACCTTCTTTAGGTAAACACGGGTGTCACAATCCCGAGGTACCCCAGTGATCTGTCCTCTTCTTTCTTTTCTTCTCTCCTTTACTCTTCTGCTTTTTCTTCCTCTTCTCCCTCGTTGTGGTTGCCTCGTAAGAGGTTGAGGGCTCCCCTTGAGTAGCTTTTGCCGCTCTGTTGCTATTAGCTACTCTTGAGGACTAAATCACCCACGTGTTTGCCGTGCGTGGAGACCCGTGTCCCTGGAAAGGAGGATCCTGGTAATTGAGGCCTCCAGAGACCAACACATTGCTTTGGCCTCTGCTTCAGGTAAACGGGAGGTGTGTTGTGGTCCTCAGCACATCAATCGGCTTTATGGATCAAGCGATCGGTACATCTACTGGGTGACTCGTTAAGGGTGGAGGCCACTTCAGGGATGTACTGTGAGCGTATAGGACCTGACTAGCACTGGTGCAGCTGGTCTGCATCCCCTTGTTGGACTCGGTGGTGGGTGGTGCCGTCAGGTCCCGAATTTTCCATTTTAAATATGGAAATGAATATTTCTATTCTCCCACGGGAGCATACTTTATCTTTACTAAATGCAAAGTTTTATGTAATCAAAAGGAAAGAGGGTACTTTTGATACAGTATCCCCTTTCCTCATTCAAAAAGCTATTGCAGGCACGATCGGTGATGTGAAGAGCATCAGAAAATTACGTTCTGGCGACCTAATGGTAGAAGTCGCATCACAAACACAAGCAACCTCGATTGCTAATATGAATATGCTAGCTACCCTTGAGGTGTCTGTCTCGCCTCATACAAACCTTAACTTTTCTCGTGGTGTGATATCCGCGAAGGATTTGCTTAACACGCCTACGGATGAGATACTAGAAAATCTTAAAGAGCAAAAGGTCTGCGCTGTAAAACGCATTACTGTCAGGAGAGATGATAAAGTTATTAACACCAAACATCTGATCCTGACATTTGCGACGCCAGACCTACCGCAGCATATTAATGCTGCGTATATGCATCTCTCCGTTAGGCCATTCATTCCAAATCCTTTGCGTTGTTTCCAGTGCCAGAGATTTGGTCACTCTAAAGCGGCATGCAGAGGCAAACTGACTTGCGCTCGCTGCGCAGCAGTTGGCCACGACAGTTCGTCCTGTACTGCAAAGGAGAGGTGTGTCAACTGTAAAGGTGACCACCCCTCCTACGCTAGGAGTTGTCCTATCTGGATACTGGAGAAGGAGATCACAACCACGAAAGTTAAAAATAACTGTTCATATCCTGAGGCGAGACGGGCTGTTACAGCTCGAACACCTCAAGTAGGAATCAGCTATGCGACTGTTGCTGCCAAGGTCACCAGATCGACTAGTACACAAACGGATGCTCTCTCACTCCCGATTGTTAAATTACCCCCTACATCTGTACAAAAGCCAAAATCAACATCCACATCGACTATTCGTAGAAAAGCTCCGATTGCTAAATCTAAAGCCGTAAAGGCTTTAAAACTAAAATCTGCTAAAGAGGGCAATATTAGGCCCTCAATATCCACCCGTAAAGCCTTAACCCTGGAGGCTGACGCTGTTTCATTACATCCCTCGGACGATGATCTATCGCTCGAGGAGATGTCAGATGACATGCCTTCCAGCTCCGGGAAAGGAGCTTTTCAAATTCAACAATAACTTCCTTTGTTTCTTGGAACTGCCATGGTTTGCGTTCTCATAATGATGACATCAAGTCTATAATTTCAGCCTACAACCCCGCATGTGTTGCACTTCAGGAAACATTCCTGAAGTCCAACAATAACTTTTCCATGCGTGGGTTTAAAAGCTTTAGAAAAGACTGTGGTGACGATGGTGCAGTGTCTGGAGGAGTTTGCATTTTAACATCCAACAACTATCCCAGCACTGCCCAGCATTTAAATACTACACTACAGGCTGTAGCTGTGCGAATTCACACATCATGCTTGTTGACAGTCTGTAGTTTGTATTTGCCACCACACGATGTCATCCGCCAAGAGGAACTCGATGCATTAATAGATCAGCTGCCAACACCATTTCTACTGTTAGGTGACTTTAACGGGCATAATTCTTTGTGGGGAAATGATGATACAAATTCTCGCGGTCGGCAGATAGAGCGATTTATTTCAGATAACAGTCTCTGTCTGCTTAATACCGACGAGAAAACATATTTCCATATACCCACAAGAACATTCCATTCTCTCGATCTGGCCATTTGTTCACCATCTCTCCTGCCATTGTTAAATTTAACTGTAGGAAATGATCTTTTCAACAGCGATCATTTTCCTCTCGTCATCTCCCAGACTGGAGGTAGTAGTGTAGGACAACGCCTACCTACTTACGTGTACAGTCGGGCAGATTGGACATTGTTTTCGCAATTGGCAGTTGTTGATGATGCAATGGTTATGATCGAAAATATTACTATTGCCGTCAGTAAAGTCACTGAAACAATTAAGAATGCAGCTGATGCATCAATTCCTAAGAGTTCCTCTACACCACACAGGCGTTGCAAACCTTGGTGGAATGATGAATGTCAAAACACCTATAAGAAACAGAGGAAGTTATGGGGGCTATTCAGAAGATACCCCACAACGGAGAATCTTATCGCCTTTAAGAGAGCAAAAGCATTAGCTCGCAGTGCTCGTCGTCGAAGTCAGAAGGAATCCTGGTCTCGCTATGTATCCTCAATTACTTCTTCCACATCCAGTAAACAGTTGTGGAGAAGAGTGAAAGCAGCCAATGGAATCTATAGAGAATTTTCTATTCCTATTTTGAAATCCGGAGCTGCTATATACTCTTCTCCTAAGGACATCGCTAACGTCCTTGGTGAAACGTTTGCTAGCGTCTCAAGCAACGACTCTTATAGTCCTTCGTTCTTAAGGACAAAGAGTCGTGCTGAGCGAACACCAATTCGTTTCAACCATGGACAAGCTTTGCCTTACAACTGTGAATTTCGGATGTTGGAATTGAAGAGAGCATTACAGCAGGCCCATGATACTAGCCCAGGACCAGATGGAATCAGCTATCAAATGCTTCGTCATTTAAGTCCAGATTCCTTGCTGAACATACTTTACTTGTTCAATAGGATCTGGACTGAAAATAAATTTCCATCACTTTGGAGCGAAGCAATAGTGATTCCAATCCTTAAGGCTGGTAAGGATCCTTCTGTTCCTTCAAGTTATCGACCAATAGCTCTGACGAGTTGCTTGTGTAAGACTCTCGAACGTATGGTCAATGCCCGCCTCACCTATGTCTTAGAAATAAATAAATATATCCATATCAATCAGAGTGGCTTCCGTAAAGGAAGGTCCACTCTTGATAATATTACATACTTGGAAACGCAGATCCGCAATGCATTTGTGCGGAGGAATCATCTCGTTTCCATTTTCTTCGACATAGAGAAGGCTTATGACCGTACGTGGCGTTATGGAATTCTCCGTAGGATGTATGATTTTGGCTTTAGGGGTAATTTGCCAATATTTATAGAAAATTTTTTATGCTCCCGTGGTTTTAAAGTTCGTATTGGTTCTGTTATGTCCAATACTTTTATTCAAGCCGAGGGTGTACCCCAAGGCTCTATTTTAAGTGTCACACTTTTTAACCTTTACATCAGTTGCATTCTTCATCAAATTTCACCTCCTGTTTATGGCACGCTTTATGTTGATGACCTGCAAATATCATGTGAGGGTTCTAACATGCGTTTAATTGAGAGACAACTACAAACATCAGTTAATAAACTTGCTGCGTGGTGTGCTGAGAATGGCCACACGCTGTCTCCTGGCAAGAGTAATTGTGTCCATTTCTGCAGGAAGACTAGCCTACATAATGATCCCACTATCTATATTAATAATACACCTATCCCTGTTGTCAACGAGATAAAGTTTCTGGGAATAATTTTTGACCGAAAGTTGAATTTTCTTCCGCATGTTCTTCATTTGCGGAAGAAGTGCGAGCGATCGCTTAATATCCTCAAGGTGCTTTCTAATACATCTTGGGGTGCTGATCGCACGGCACTACTTCGTGTCTACCAGTCATTAATTTTATCTCGTATTGACTATGGGTGTTCTGTGTATGGATCTGCTAGGTCTTCCGTTTTACGCAGATTGGATACAATACATCACTCTGCTTTGAGAATATGTTCAGGCGCATTCCGCACATCACCCGTCCAGAGTCTATATGCAATATGTCATCAACTGCCTTTAGACCTGAGACGAATGCAGCTGTCTCTCAGTTATTATGCAAAAATCATGTCTGACCCTCATCATCCATTACGTTCCACGACTACTACACCTGCACTTACAAGGCTGTATGACGCACGTTCATACAGCATTCCACCTTTTCTCACTCGGACAAAAACTAGTCTATTACTATCTGACCTATATGATGTCCGTTTTGACAAAACGGACTATTTGTCTCATCCACCTTGGTATGATCCACAGATTAAAATCATCAATCCTTTTGCTTGTTTTAGAAAATCAGACACAGCAACTACTGTTTTCCAGCAGCTATATGCCTCACATCGCTGTCAGTATACCACGTATACACCAGTTTTCACCGATGGCTCAAAATCTACAGGACATGTTGGTTGTGCTGTAGTTATTGAGAACAAAACACTTAGCTACAGCCTCCATCCATCCTGTTCCATCTTCTCTGCTGAAGCAAGTGCTATTTATCAAGCTCTTCAGCAGATGAATACATGTGATAGTTCTAAATACTGTGTGTACACTGACAGTTTGAGTGTGTTGGAAGCTTTGCGGAACAGTAGTTTTGACTGTCATCCTGCTGTGTCTAGAATTTTCCGAGCATTAGATTCCCTTGCTGGCAAGGGATATGAAATAATTTTCTGCTGGATCCCAAGTCATGTAGGTCTCGATGGCAATGAGAGGGCTGATGCAGCTGCTAAATCTGCATCTGGCCCATCTCTTCCATCCATTCCTTTGTTTGATGTGAGAAGGTGTGTTAAAAAATTTACTCAAAATCTTTGGCAGGAGTCTTGGAACATGCAGGTCAACAATAAATTGCGTGCCATATTTCCATACATCACCTCATTAACAGTTTTACCGATACGAAGTGCTGATGTAAGATTAACCCGCCTTCGTATCGGACACACACGTTTCACACATAGACATTTGTTTCTAAACGAATTAAATCCATGGTGTGAAACGTGTGATGAACCATTCACTGTTTACCATATTTTAATTTCATGCAAATATTTTAACCAATATCGTTTACAATTTTTTAATTGTGATATTTTAACCATATATGATTTGCTTGGGGAACCACCCCACAGGAACCTATTTGCCTTTTTGAGGGCAATAGGTTTTATACATTATATTTAATTTACTTTTTTTAAATTTTAAAAGTATATATATTTTGATTTTCCTTTTATATGTAATTTTATTTTAATATATGTATACACTGATTTTTGTTTTTTAAAATTTTAATGTGGCTTGGGTTTTCAAAATAAATTAATAAATAAAATAATAAAATAAATAAATAAAAATAAATAAAAAAAACATCTACTTCTAAACTTTATTCTTGGCGCAGCATGTCCGTTTTTGGACCTTGTGCCATAAAACCCAACCAACCAACCAACCAACCAGCTTTGATAGATTAGTGTGAAATTAGTGTATAGGAACTCGATTGCTTGAAAATGGTGAGAAACCTTCAAGAAAGGAGAGAATTGTTCACTTTATTTTTCTACTTTTATATTCACAATTCGGTTTTCATATAATTCATTATCTGCGATTATTTAGAATGGTTCAAATAAGCGTTCCAAAAATTATAGCAGTTATCACTTTCATTGTACTTAATTTTGATGGATTAAAGTATCTTTCTGGTATAAAGCTTTAACCTAAGAAAAGCTATTAATTCATTTTTTGCTCATCAATTATGGGATTCTATTTGTTAATACTTAAAAATTGAACAAGATTTAAAGTTTTAAAATGCAGCAAATTCAAAAAGTTGGAAACTGTTCGCATTTTTTTAGCAACTTTTAACTAATAATTTTAAACTGAAAAAAAAAGCTTCTTGGTAAACAATGAAACAGTTATTTGAATAATTTCAGTTGCTTTTATCTTTTTTTATGATGAAAACAGAAAACTTTTCCGTTAATTTTCCAAATATGCCAATCAGTAAGTTTAATTGTTTGTTAATTTAAGCCATTGCAGTCATTTTTTTTAAATCAACAAAATGTTTCGAATATTTTGTTAATTTCAACTATATTAATTCTAGTATAAAAAATTACAGAATAATATCAAAGTTAAGAAAGAATTTCTAAAATTACAAAAGTAGCAGTGTAAAAGATTTTTTTAAATTATGCCTAACACATATAAGTGAAAAGAATTTCTGTTAAAGTGTGTATTCATTCAGATTTTCATAATTTGGTACACTTAACTAACCAGGAAAATGATCTGGAGATAATGTATAGAGAAAATACTTGTTCAGAATACTTAATCTATAAATGCTTTAAATAGAAGGATTTACATTAATAATTGTACTTCAAGTTTCGTTAAAAAAGAATATTTTAATTATATATCTTTAAATGCTGTTCCAATTGAATATTTTTAATAGCGAACTGGCAACCGAATGGTTAGCTCTCTTGCATTCGATTCGTAGGTTCGAATTCCGCCTTATTATTTGTAGTGGCTTAGAATCCATTTTAAACCGGAAGTTTCGATCTTATATATTGGGAACTCTTTGATTCCTCTTACATTATTTAATAGCACAGGTTTTAACTATTAGGAATTCTTTAGGGTATGGATGTAGCTTAAATTTTGAAGGGGGTGATTGGGTGGAGAGCTTTGGATTGCAGCAGGAACGTTAGGAAATCGATACCTGGGGACCCCTTTGTTTACCGATATGATCGGAGTACGTAAAATATATTGCGTTGGCAATGTCCTTCGAGAGAAATGATTCATCTGAAAAATTTAGACCATGTTAAGAGGATCTTTGCTTGCTTGTTTTTAGCTGTTAAGGCAATCCTTACTGTTAACAATTGTACACTTATTATGTGATCTAAAGAAAATGAACAAAATATTGGACAGCTTAATTGTGAAATCGAATCGACTCTTTTTGGATTTGAAACAGTTCAGGGCAAGAGATAATGCGAAATGACGTTAGCTAATTGCAACTTAATGGCGTTCAGAGGAACTGAATTTGTTCTGGATACTGTGATTATAGTTAAAATAAGTCAACCGAATCGTAGCGCCATCTGTTATTTATTTTATGAAACATAAACATTTCTTCCAAAACTATTGTAAGCTTTTCTGATGATTTATCAGATTATCCTCGTCGGCGTATAATACGCACAATGAAATTTGGAACTTTTTTAACACATAATCCGCGGATTATATACAGAAAAATACGGTATTTAAAACAAATAATGAAAATTAATAACTCATATTGATTACTTGGAGTGAGGCAAATGCAAAGTCAATATCAGACAAGCCTCGCCGAGAAACTGTAGCTCTCTTTCGTCTCCTAACAGGTCACGACTGCCTGAATGATCGATCGCCTAGTGATCTGTGACCATCCTGATTGCTGGCTATGTGGTTTTAAAGGACCTATAAATCGCAATAATCTCTCCAACGTTGTGATTCACTCCATGGACTTGACTGCTAAATATTGGCGTGAGAGACAGCTTCTGTGGAAATGATTTCGGTTTTTTGTGTCTCCTTTTGATGTTTGTCTTTTTTATTAGTTATGTCGAGCTCCAGTGGCTCAGTAGCTTCACGCCGCTTCCCGTAAGCTCAGCAAAGTGAAGCATCATTTGCCGCGGGCAGTGGTTGGGAAGGTGACCACGGTGTACTCTCCTTCACTGGGTCGCTGGAACTCCCTGGGTTGGGGACGTGTCCACGTTCATCTATGACGTACAAAGTCCTTCCGCTGGTGTGGCGTGGATGTGGAGAGGAAGGTGCCAGCTCAGGTATGGCTTCGTCACCTGACCGTGGTTCAAAATGACTAGGCACCTTAAAAGAGCAAAATCGTATTTTCACCTTCGTGGTGCTCTGATCCAAACGAAAGACGCTGTCTTTGACTTAATTCGCACTGCCAAGGCATAGCGAGCTTGGCTTGTCCAAGTGTCATAGGAAAACAACAACATTAGTTATGTCTCTTTGTTTTCGCTGCCATTGAAAATTAAAAAAAACATCTGCACTTTTGTTGAAGTCGCTATTGGAATATTGACTTTCGGAAGAGTTAAATAATGGAAATTTATTCGTTTATGAAGAATTTATCACAGATATTGATTTGTAGTGAAGAATTGCACTATCCATAAATATATTTAGACATATGAAAGATCTTTGTTTAATGATAAAATCTTAACCAATATTTTATGATTTTTCTGAGGGCTAAAATATTGATCAAACTAATTTTTCATTTTTTTTTTTAAATTAAAACATTCTTTTAATCTAAAATCCACTAAAAAAAATCTTTTCATTTTAAATTTATTATAATTTGAATATTCATTACACAATATACAGCAAGTAAATCTGCTTCCGAAGCCAAGGTGGCCTACAGGTTAGGACGTTCGTTCTCGTTATCGGAAGATATTGCGTTCGATTCTTGACCCACCCGAAGATCTGGCGGTTTCTAAATAGTGGGCATTCACAAACTTTTGGAGCGATGATGGCTGCCTTACAATGCAAGCTGCCATCATTTGCGCCCTTTGTAGTGTTAAAATAATAAAATCTTCTCATTGGAATTTGGCACTTCCTAATAAAAAATCACACTTTAATAAACGTATCATTACACAGCAAAATATTTCATTTATAAATATTTGACATTAATAATTCCATTGTAATAATAACTCCGGCAAAAATACGCAGAATATTAGATATGAAAATGTTATGAAAACATTAAAATTAATACTTGACTGAAAATACATTTAATTCAAAATGAGTAACGATTCGGCATCTTTTGCTAGCATGATACGATTTTAGTTTTGGTTTCAAAGAGTGTACTGTACAACCATTACTTGAATTCTAAACTGTTAGGAAACTGATTAGCAACTGAAATTCGAATTTTATATTTTGGGAAACAAAAATATTAATATCTTGTGGCAGATGAACTGTGTAAAGTTGTCGACATTGTTGAAAGAGCAACCGACAGTTGAATTGTTTGTGTTTGGGAAATATAACCACTGTGGGTTCAGCATTTTAATTTATCGGAAATTAAAACACACACTCGCCGGGAAATTAAAACACACACTGCTATATTCTAATGCATCTGGAGATTGTGTCATTAAGCCACTGATGCTTTACAGATCGTTTAATCCTCGGGTTTTAAAAAATCAAAACAAGGTCAACCTGCCAGTGTTTCGGCGTGCTAATAAGAAAGCGTGAGTTACAAGAGCTATTTTTGGTGACTGGTTCCGGAATTGTTTTGTTTCTGAAGTTGAAACTTATATTTAAAGAAACTGAATTTAGACTTTAAATCACTTCTAGTTTTGGACAACGCACCAGGTCACCCTCGCAAACTTGAAACTATTCATCCAAATATAAAAGTTAAATTTTATCTCCCAACACGATGGCTTAGCTTCAACCTATGGGCCAAAGAATAATCCAGGCCTTTGAGCTCTATTACAATAGACGAACCTTCAAACTCATATTGGAAAATATGGAATGTAATTCTGATATGAATGTTATGGAATGCTGGAAGAAATTTGACAAAGCAAAAAACATCTTAAACATAAAAGAATTATTGGAAGAACTGAAGCCACATACATTGTAATCATGCTGGAAAAAACTGTGGCCTGCTATGACTGCAGAAAATGACGAAGAATCTGTGCAAGTTTAAACTTTCACTGCAAACATTGCCGAAATAGCGAATGGAATAGGGCGAGATGGGTTCGAACAGATAGAATCAAGTGACATTCAGGAATTGCTTGAATGGCAAGATGAAGATATGACTCAAACCGACTTGGAGGAAATGTTAAATTCACAGCCCATTGAAGAAAAGGCTTCATCAAGCACTGGAAACGTGACATTTAATTTGAAAAATCTAAGTGAAGGCTCAAGAAGGGCAAATGAGAGCTTTGCCATTTCTTTATGAACATTGATCCGTTTATGGAACGAAGTGTTAATTTTAAGAGGCAAATTGTTAACGCGACTGCTGCGTATCAGTCTGAATTGAAGGAGCTTTTAAAAACTGCCAAGCAAGAGAAAATTACAAAATTCTTCAAACCATTGCTTAAGCCTTAAGATAATTAATCAAAATGTTCAAAAACTTCAATTAAATTCAATTATATATATATATATATATATATATATATATATATATATATATATATATATATATATATATATATATATATATATATATATATATATATATATATATATATATATATATATATATATATATATATATGTATATATATATATATATATATATATATATATATATATATATATATATATATATATATATATGTATGTATGTATGTATGTATGTATGTATGTATGTATGTATGTATATATATATAATTATGTATTTTTTTATTATTTATTTATTTATTTTTATTTTGTCACCAAAAAACGTATCCCCTATTATCCCATATAATTTACCATCCCGTATTCACGGTTTCTGTATTCGCGGCATATTTATGGAACATGTACGATACGAATAAAGAGCTTTTATTGTATACGTATGAGATCTTTCGTAACATTGTAATAACAGATTTGCTAATTCAACTGAGTAATACCTTCAACCTATAGCATATTTTGTCTCACAAAAAATATTATCATACATACAGAATGCGCAAAGATCTTTCTAGTAATTTCAATTAATGTATGATAAAGACCCATTTTCATAAAAATTAGTGCAACAAGAAATTTTATTAATTTCGAATTTAGTAAAAAGTGCCTTAAAGTTATCTGAAGGAATATCATGAAATTTATAAGTAGATATAAAATCAGTTATTATTATTATTAATAATCCATGTATTCTTTGATTTTATAATATTTTCTAAGATATTTAATTAAATAAAAACAAATTACCAAAATTTATCCATATAAATGGTACAGCCACAGAATTTTATTGGATCGTTATGAAATTTAGGATTTATGGTTATATATGTGGAATATATTAAAGATAATGTTTTTAATTTTAAGTTTTTTAGTAAAAACTTGGAATTTTATTTGTAAATAGTCATTTTACAGTTTTTGAATTTGATATTCCTTTGTTAAAAAAATAGATGTTATGTAGATTAAAAGTAGATGTCCTTTAATAAAAAAATGCAATTGCTTGAGCATTGCAAAAATAGAAATCAAGGGAAATATTTAAAATTGTTTTTGAAGCTCTTTTACAGAATTTTAATTTTATTCTCTTAGATTTGAAAATTTTCGCTTTTTTAAATGCATTATAAAAGTACTTCTATTTTAAAACTATATTTCATGAAAATCGAGAATGAATTAAATTTTTTACACATAAATTTACCAACATCAATAAGGAATATACATATATTTGGTATTTCATATGCATTTCCACTGAGTGGATTGCTAAACGCATATTTTATTTATATTTGTATTTAATCTTTCATTTCAAATTATATTTCTAATTTGCTCTGTATGTTGACATTATATTATAGTATGTGTTCTAAATTACTATATAATATATATTATCTTTGCATATATTTATATAATGTTGCAGAATTCAAATAAATTTTATAATTTTAATGTAATTGAAATTTTGTGAAATGGAGTGTAGAAAATTCATTTATACTTGAAATTGTCTTATTTACTAACGCAACAAAATACTAATCTGATAAAAAAATTAAAGAACGGAAAGTATGAAATATCAGAATGATCAGCGATGACGCCTGATTCTCATGATGTCATTAATCCTGCCTAGAATCTGAACGTCATTCTGAAAAGTACGTCCTCAGCAGATAAACCATATTCATATTGTGATCGCCTCCTTTGGCGATCAGTTGTCGAAAAGACCACGAGATTTGGCGAGTTGTAACAATGTAAACAAAACGGGAATCAAAATCGAATTTCTGACGAGAATTTTCTTTGGAGTGATAAATAATTTTATATGAGAATAAAAACCTTTTAAAAAATGCATACAGTAAATTTTTATTTCATTTGAAAAAGATCTCATATTTGGAATGTTAGACAAAACCGAACATTTTTTAGCTGAAAAGAACAGTTTTTAATATTTCTTAGGAAAATGGAATATTTAAATTTTAATGCTCTCATTGTAAATACACTTAAAAAGTACTTTAACCTTTCTATTTAGAAAAAACATGTCTATTTTAGAACAGAAATACCATATTTCATTTAGATATAATGGCTTCTCAAAAACATATCTTTTCGAGGCAGAACAGTCTACGTGTTCAACTTATACAGAAAATTTGGAATTTCAGTTATTCATGATAACATTAACTTGAGAAGTAGATGTCGATTTAACAAAGGTTAAAGAATTTTATTCAATAAGGAAGAAAATCATGAGATAATGATAACTTAAGATTTACGGATTTTTCTAATTTACCTAAATATCCTTATAGACTCATAGGATAAAGTTGATTTTCGAGGAAAAAATTTAAAAAAAATCCATTTTGAAGTGTTAATCATTAGCTCTTGTGAATAAAATATGACCAGAAATTACGTACAAATGACATACAAACCAAAAACTTTAAAATCGAAAGCTTATAGAAAAATATCTCAATTGTTTTTCTTTTTGTCTTAAGAATTTTAGAAATTTTATTAATTAAGGAAAACCCTTTTTTGCACCATACGATTTTTTTATTTCTCTTGCCCTCTGTCACGTGCCTGTTACATAATGGTAAAAACGACATCCTCGGCTTCACAATCTTGAAACTAGGACTACTCAATAGACGCGAGATGTACTAGATTGGTGAGACGGAGTTCCCGTGCTTCCAGCACATATCTCCGGTAATAATTTTTACTAAATTAATTTAATTATGTTAGCCATAACAGTTTTTCTTATATCAGAAAACTATAAATTCCGATTAAATAAAAGATGGTTTATTATTTCCGAAGTTTGATAGCCCTGAGAACCGGAATTCTTTATCCATGGCCTGGTCACTGTACCCGCGGGTATTATAATTCTACTATTAGTTTTAATTTTATAAAAATATAAAAAGAATACAAATTGCAGACAAAGCCTGGTAATAATTACACATACTTGATTAATAGTTTTCTTAACTGCATGAAGGAATTATACAGAAATTATCAGGCACTGTCTCGTATACACAATTCCTTTACAGAACGAGGGGTTACAAGTTTGATCCTGGGTTACGTGAAATAGAATGTTAGTGGAATTGCAATCAATATACTAATACCATAGTTGGTGTAGATATAAAAGAAATTAATTATCCATATAAATATAGAATGTGAATTAAGTTTTTCACATGGTGAACTTAATTTTTATATAGATGAAATTGATTTCTTTATATAATTACAAAATGAGTTTAATTCTTTCTTTATAGAATAAAAAATGAAGAATTAATTTTTTTATATAAAAATTAAATAAATTTTTCTATTATAAGACAAAGTATATTATAGGTATAATACTTTTTTTATCACACACAAGGTGACTGAAACCTATGCCACAATAAGGCCAGAAATTTCTACTCATTTATCGTGACCCAATGAGCACCGGTGAACCAAGTCACGGAAGCCAGTAGCGTTACCCACACCATACCACCACAAACCCGTTTATAGGGCGGGCCACATTCATACATCATCACTGAAGAAAGGATAGATAGAACTGAGAAATAAACATCCATGCCCGAACCGGGATTCGAACCCGGGACCAACAGCTTAGAAGTCAGGAACGCTAACCACTCAGCCAATCGGTCGGCGGTTTAATACTAAGTTATCTAAATAAAATATATCTTTAAATGCTAGAATTACATACTAGATGTTAGTAGTAGCTATTAGATATAAATGAAATTAATTTTTCACATAAGTATAAAATGTGAATTTAATATTTTTCACATAGATAAAAGTTAAACTTAATTTTCTACGTAAATGAAATTAATTTTTTATTTAATTACAAAGAAGTTAATTCTCTCTTTATAGAATATAAAATGAGAAATTAATTTTCTGTATAAAAAGAAAATGCAATTAATATTTCTATTTTAGAAACAAAGGATTATGGATTCAATATTTGGTTATCTAAATACAATTTATCTTAAAGTGTTTGAATTATGTACAAGGTGTTAGTATTTTATTATTAATAGTTATTAGATATAAATGAAATTATTTTTCCATATAATCAAAGAATTTAACTTTTCACATAGATATAATTCAAACTTCATTTTCTATAGAAATGAATTTTTATGTAATGAAAATAAGAAATTAATTTTCTATAGATAAGAAAATGAAATTCATTTTTTTATTATAAAATTGAAAGGTTATAGTTTTAATACCAGGTAAACTAAATACAATTTATATTTAAGTGTTAGAATTATATATACAAGATGTTAGTATCTTCTGAGTAAGAATGATTATCTAAGGTAAAAGAAGATTTACGATTATTTTTCTATTTACATCAGGATTATTCAGAAGCAAATCCCTGGAGAAAAGTTTTGAATTTCATCGCCAAAACTGCTGAGTTGCACTTTCGCCCGTTCACCGCTCAGGATCAGGGCTAGGGAAACATTAATTTAAACACCGACCTACCCGAAGGTATACGATGACAGGGCTAGGGAAAGTAACATCGTAAGTATTTAAACCCGTTAAATATCAATAATTTTCATTTTTGACTTACTTTAATCGCGATTTAATTCGCAAGTTTGGTTTTGTACTATTTAAAACCATTTTAAATAAGCGAAAACCTATTCACAGGGAATAAAAAGTAGAAAATATCGTAAATTAATTTATCTCATTCTGTTGAGGGAACAACAATATTAAACTTTAGTAGCAGGGCAGGAACTAGTTTCTATCCAACTGCCAGCGGTTAAACGCATCTTTGGCAACATAACAGTAATTTTTTTTTTTTTTACTATTTTTATCATTAGAATATCTTGGAAGCATTTTTTATTAGTGTATAAACACTTATTTGACTTCTTGAAAAGAATTTGTAGCTTCTGGTAATCGCAAAAGCTTTGTTTTTCCAAATAAATGATATTCAATTGACCGATAAAAATGGCTATACGAAATAGTTACGTTTTCAACTCATGACTTAATGTCTTTCAAATATAAAATATCACAAAAGCCCAAAAAAAGATTAGGCTGATTTGTAATCATCAAATTTATATGCTTATTAATATAAAGGTAAAAACTTACTGAATTATATATAATTTCAGTACTGAAATTATTTACTCAATATATATTTAATTTCGATGAAATTAACAAAAGGCAGGCAATTATTTGGTAATTAATTGGTTAATTAATTCAGTAAAGATGAATTTAAATCCAAATGAAGCTAGTTGAAAATATATATTTTAATCTTGATTACAATAGTCATTCATTCTACGTCGAATATTCCTTAGTATGCTTCATGTCAAATAATCTCGGCCCGTATTGGGATATAAATACTTAAAAAATAAAATGACGATAAACCAGCATATAGCGGCTCAAATAGTATTTTCAAATTTCAAAGTAGTTGGTCTTGTTTAGAGAACAGAAATAATAAGTTGGTCACGTAACAAAAAGAACGAAATTAGCTTGAAAAATATTTATGAATTTGTTTCATATAATTGATACTGAAATAAATAATTACTTTCCTGCTATTTAACAGTGGTCACTTAACGTACAGTGATGTATTGCGAAGATTTAATTTTAAAATTTACTAAACATTATTTTGGAAATAAAATTCAAGTTTATGCAATAAATATTAACATATATGATAAAGTCTCTAAGATAATTAAATTTTAGTTGATTTTATTACTTTAAAAATTTTTAGTTTCTATTTACTTATAAATTTGATTTTGCTAACACATGTCTCGTTTCCTAAATTTACTCTTTTTTTACTTTTCCTTAAATACTTATATACATTTTAGTTAATTTAATCCAGTTTTTATTGCTTTTGATCATTATTTTTAAACCAGTCAAGACTGGGCTTAACAAATAAATATTTTAAATGGTAATTATTTAATTTAAAATTAAAGAGCTCATGCCTGTATTAGTGAAATCAGGGTTTATCATATTAAATAATATTTCTCTTAAGTTCATATTATCAATTTCATTTAATTTTTAGTGTTTTTTTGTGTGCATTGGGAACAATTTACTGAATAAGTTTACAGTATTTTACATTCCATTTTGTTACTACTTTAATTTCTTTTAATATGCCCTTCAAATGTTGCTTTTAAAACACAAGTATCATCTTAACAAAAAAAGTAACATGATTGGCACCTGAGTTGATTATACATATGTGTTGCCTTATTTCTTTTCAAAGAAACACAATATTAAAATCAAAATATACTAATAATATTTATTTTTACGCTAATCATTTCAATATACAAATATAAAAAAGATACTATTTTTTGATTAGAGATTTTTTCTAGTAAAAAATGAAAATACGATATTTCTGTCATTTTTCTTATTCTGATGTCAGTGTAATTTTATTCCATACATATTTTTTATATCACATAAAAATAATATATAGGAAAACATTTATTCCTTATTAAAATTTCATAAGATCTTTAAAAAAATTAGATTTATGATGAATTTAAATCATTATATTTTCAAACAGTAAATTGTTCTGCAAAATAATTGAAATTTATTTAATATTTAAAGATGAACTAAAATTTTTAATGTAGAAAATAATTTTAGCTCTCGCTTTTTTCAATGTATGAAATGCAATGATTCTTTTGAAAAAATATACTAGTGACATTAGTTGAAATCATATTTACTCTACATCTAAAGAATTAAACTTTAAATTTATAGGAAGTAATTATTCTATCATGAAGTAAGTATTTTACTATCAAAATTAGTTCTAAAATGAAAAATTACTAATACATTTGTTCTAAAAATAATTATCTTTAAAGCAATTCATGTCGACATAAAGAGATTTTTTAATTTAACATTCTTTATGAGAGAAATTCTTGTTGCGAAAAATGGTTCATACCTATCTTACTATGCTTATTTGAATATAAAATTAATTTGTCTGTTTTAACATAAAATGGTCTTTTAAACATAAAGTGGCATATTCTACATATGATTGATTGTGTGACATTAATATAAATAAATTTTAAATAAACTCCTTAAGAATTAAAGTTTTGAAAACAAAGAACTTTCAATTAGGCAGAAACATCTTAATGAAATAGTAAGTTAAAAAAAAATAGGACAAGAAATCACTTAGTTTTGTTAAACCAATCTGAATTAATGATATTAAAATTCAGAAGACATAAAAATGTTCATTTTGATAAAAAGGATTGTCTACAGAAATAAAATGGACCTCAACATGAAATACAGGCCTACAAACAAATTAGTTAGTTGTTCAAATTATGAAAATAATTATTTCCTATTTTCTTAAAATACATATGAATAGGAAAATATTTGTTATTTAACATCAAATGAGATATTATTACAAAATTTGGGTTATTAATTTAGCTTTTCTGCAAGAAGACGGTTTTAATTGTTTAATAAAAAAAAATATTTGTTAAAAAATCACAAGTCTGAGCAACTTTGTATCATAATAGTTATGTGATGATCTAAAAATTTAATGTTAAACAGTGTTTCAAAATTGAAGATCATATTTAAAATTTGTAAACTGAAAAATTAAAAGTCTGTGCTGAATTTCTAACAACAAAGTAAGAATTTTTCCATACACAAACATCTAAACAATGTAAGGCAAACTAGAGTTTCATTTTTTAAACTAATATGTTTGATATATTTAAGTAAGGAGAAAACTTATAACAATTATTTTTTAAGTTTTCAAAACATTTACACTACCTATGTTAAAAATTATTACTTTTTCAAATTTGACATTTATTCTTTATATATAAATATGTGATATACATCATATTAAAATAATAATGTAGCTGCAGATTTTTTAATTAAAATTTCCCGCAAGCCAGTCCCACCTCAAAGAAGCCTTAAATGTAAAAATAAATTCTTGTATTTTATACCAAGAAATTTCTTAGTATTTTTACAAACACATCGAAATATTTTTCTTTAAAAAAAAGAAGCTGTATAAGCTTATTCAAAGTTTCTAACTTAAAGCCTGATTTAGGTAATTAACTGGCGAGTCATTAAATATTTTATTATATTAATACAATTTGATATGCAAAAGTCTGCTCACCTATTGTTTATTTATTCAGTAAAAATTAAAGAAGACTCCTAAAATATTTAAACATTTTCCACGTTATTGTATACGTCTCTACAAAGCATAATCATAAAAAGTTAATATTGAAGGTTAATGTATTAAAATTATTTTCTTTTACAATTTTAAAAGTATTCAATACAATTATTTCAAATAACTTCTCCCATATGTGAGAGGAGTTTGTTTCCAGAAAGATAACTTATCGCAAATGTGACTTCCTGAATGATTTAAGATGGTTACAGTTACTCCTGGAAGGAATGAAAAAGAAATGTATGTTTACTTAAGCAAAGAAAGCGTTTCAACTATTCTGAGCAGAAGAGAAGCTGCTTTCGCACCCTGCTTTATTGCTACAACTCGATGCTTAATTTTATTTTTATTTTAAATAACTAAGAACTTGTATAACAGAAATTTTTTATTTATGAGAATTATGCAGAAATTTAGATCGATAAAATCATGTATAAATCAATTAATTATTCCCACTGTTAACTTTTCAAATTAAATTCTACAACTCAAACCTGAAATGTCATAAATTAAATTCTAAAAACAAAGTAACTATAAAAAATATTTTGACTTATATTTTATATAATTTCCTATTTAAAGGAAAAGCAAACTTTTTCATAAAAAATACAACAGGAATATTTTTGTATCTATAACAATAAATTAAGTACCTAACTAATTATAAACAATAAAAAACTAAGAAAATTTACAATTCTCAATAATACATAAATCTTCCTTAATTTGGAAACTTATATATAACTAAGCAAATTATATATGGTGTATGTACTATATATAATGTTTTGAATTTGCAATATTATATTACAAATGCAATATCTTTCTATAAAAATATTTTTTAGAATGAAGTCAAAATGATTTCTTTGTTATATATTATTTTATATAAATTTAAATGTAAATATACAGAAACGAATTTTAATTTTATAATTTTTCTTCATATATATCTGCCACTTTTGCCAAATTATGTTGTAAGGATTATTTTTATTTTTAATTATATTTAAATTTTAGAAATAACAATTCAAGGAATGCAGTTGTGGAAGCAATTAAATCGGTAAATTTACATTGGAATAAATTGACCGTAACAGAGCTAAGCTATTTAGCACCTAAACTGAGACACATTTCAGTTCAGATTAACCAATGCTGTTAATTTAATCTTCTTTCTTTGTAAAAAGTACATAATTAATATTTAATTTAAAGATGTTCAGTTTTGAGTTGTAAAAAGCAATTCAGCTAACAAATTATAGGTCTTAACACTTCTAAGTAAACCAAAAAAATTACATTTATATAAAAAATAAAAATAACACAAATAGTACATAAATTATGAAACAAAATTTATAAAATAAGTTAATATTTATTAATGAATTCCAAAAATGTGTGAGCAGCGGTAATCAATTTTGGGATGCAAAATATTGCAATATTAATAGCACTTGATAAATATTTATTTGCTTAAATTATTTAAATAATAATTAAGTGCCTATTTCAGTTACTTTTAAAATGGAATTGAAATATGAAAATAATGTTGCTTGAAATACATTAATCAATTCTTTTATAACTTCAATTCATGTTACATATTCTTAGAGTTGCCAGAAAACACATTGTAGAAATATGCTATAGTTCTGTTATTCGTAAAAATTACTGAATAACAACGCATTTTTCAAATAATCATAGCATGGCTCTGATTATTTAACTTTGAGAAAAATTGATTTCTATATAAAATGAAAAATATTATAAGGAAGACAATAATTTCAAAATGTAGAACAATTGTAAATATAAAAAAAGTTTGTAAACTCTGCAAAATTTCCAAAAAAAAGTTATCTTATATATTAAAAAATAGTTTTATTTAAATTCTTTAGTATTTGTAACTCAAATTCTTTTTCTATTTCACCAGATTTCTTTGATACAATGGCATATAATTTTCAGTTAGTGAGAATTAATATATTGAATAATAAAAAAGATTTTTATGCAATTAACTTTTCAGACATCACTTAAACTTCATTTCGAAGTTTAAATATAGACTTTTTTGTGTTTAATACAAAATATTTTGTGATCAATATTTATACCACATTTTAAATATAAAAAATATTACCAAGTTAACAAACTATGTAGTAATATTGTCTTATGATATAAATATCGAAAGAAATATCGAAAATAAGTTAAATAATCAGCAAAATCTATCAGCGCTGGGTTAAAATTTAATTAATTTAATTTATATCAAACTGTGAGAATGGAAGTTTACATTTTACATTTAAGAATTGTAAAATGAATGAACATTAATCCTTTACTTCATGCACATCTAAAAATATTGCGCTAAGCAATTTTTTTAAATATTTTAATATAGAAGGAAAATAATTTTTCAGATACAATATAAATCAAGGAATTCCGAAATAAATAACCATGGAACAAAATAGAAAATGGGAATGAGGATTGTTATGCAAGTTTCCAAGTGTTATATTGATTTATTTAAATTCAAAACATTTAGATAAATAAATTAAAAAGACTTAATTAATTCATTTAAGATTAACATTATTTTATAAAATATATAAATATAGTTAGGCTTTTTATTTTATGGTAAAAAATAACAAAACTGATAACTAAATATATATATATATATATGTTAAGATAAAATATTATGAGTATTGGCATGTGTTACCATAATATAATATGAAGAAATGCATTCATTTAAAAGTTAATTTATTTTATGATAATAAAAATCAAAAAATATTCATGTCATTTTGAAAAGGAAAAATTTCCTCAGTACAGAAAACATTAAATACTTAAAGAATGATGCAATATATCTAAATTTATAGACAATATTTATAAAGTAAGTACATTCTCTTACTTAACAATTAAAACTTCACAAAAAATCCAAAGCATAATAATTTAAGTATACTGTTATTCTTGTATTTCGCATTACTCATTAAATCAACATGTAAACAGAGAAAAATTTCTTCAGCCCTTTTAAATTACACTAAAAACAATTATTTATTATTATTATTATTTGCTTTCTAAAAACTACAAAAATAAGTGAGGCCTGCGTTTTAGTTTTATGCTATTATTTGAATGTACAATATATTCTAACAAACTGCTAAATGCAGACAACCCTTCACAAGGTAGTTAGTGACAACCCCTCCTTGCAAATTCAATGCTGAGTTTTCGAAATGGGGGGGTGATATCTTCCCAATGAAAAAGAGAAATAGCCCACGATTTTTGATCAGTTTAAGAAAAGTGGGTAAGGAACGAAAAAGCTCTACATGTCCTTTTAAAAAAGACAACTTTTAACAAATTCTTAAAATTTTCTAAGATTCAGAGGCTGTTAAACAGCATTTGAAGAAAAATCTTCATGTTGCGTTTAAAACAATGAACATGTGTAAATAAAACAGTTGGATATTTTTCCGAAACGAATATCATATATACATGTAAAAGACTTTTGATTTTACACAATGTTATTGTTAACCAAAAATTTTCATAATTTCTTTTATAATTGGTAAACTGATCCCATTTAGACACATCTAATGATGCACATAATAAATTAATTATGAATAGGCATTTAATATTTACATCCTAAGACTATATTATAAAATCCTTCATTCATTGAATAATGAAATTTATTTTTATGAAAGTAATATTTTTGTCTATTTAAAAATAATTATTTTGTTAATAAAATATTTAATTAATATTTGAAAACATTTTTAAGTGACAGGAAAAGTATTAACCCCAAAGAAGAAAGTAATATTTTATAAATTTGTTTATTCTCATCAATCAATTCCAGTTATTAACAAAAGGAATCAGAAAATAATAAACAAAATTTAAAATCCAAATACTCTTTAAATTATTTTCACTCTTAATAAATGTGACAAATTTGATTGAAATTTACAATGAGTATGCAACATGAAAGGGAATAATACATTTGTATTACAAGATAGTTTAATTTCTACACCTTTAATTTCATGTATTATTTTAAATTTTGCTGAAATAATTATTTTACAAAAAGAAGAAAAGTAATTTTAGATAATTAATATTATAATTATTCATTCTATCCACACACAAATGCAGAATTTATATTTATAAATAAATACAATCTAAATCCATTTGATATCAGGTTATAAATAGAAATTTATTTTGAAAATTTTAATTCATAGTTAGAAAATATATCACTTGCTGTTTTTCTGATAAATAAATATTATGTGATTTCTTTTCTTAAAAAATGTTATCTCCTAAACTGCTGTTTCTCATGAAGCTTAACACACTTTGTTAAAATATTTTTAAATATGTATATCAAAAACGAAATTTAACCTAAGTTAAAACTATTATCTAAACTAAAACCTGTACTACTTTGTACAGGCAAAGATTTTTCTAAGTACTTTGAGCTATTGTAATTAATGTTGTTATTACTTATCTCAGGTTGTCTAGCTAGGTTAGACAACCCTCATAAAACCAAAAATATCTAAAATGTCTAAAATATGTGATGGGTCCCGAAGGATATTATCTTTTTTAATATTTAGGCAGGTTAATATATGTCCAGGGAAGGCCATATTGACGGAACACCAAGAACAGTCTGGAAATGTCCTTTGCCGCTGCTGAAAGGTGATTTCTCTCGTGTGCCCATTCAGATAGCGGGAAAAGGCAGTTTGATAAGATCTTTGTCTAAGATGGAAGGTCTCACCCAGTCTTTAGGCCAAGTACCATGGATGGTTGGGAAGAAATTTTCTGAAGCTAATTGAATTCAGTTTTTGCCAGGGAAGAAATCTCACTAGATGTGAGCTCTGTATATGTATTGCAATATATGTCACGGATATCCCTTTTTCAAATGATTATCTTTTAAATTTTTCTCCTAACACATTTTATACCTTTAAGAATAGAAATATATTTCTGCAACTCTAAAACACACAGAAATAAAAAACTCCTTTACTTCTTCTCAGTGACAAAATCAGTAAAAAACATATATATTATTCTATTGCTTATACTATGTGATATAAATGCACATAGTATTAAGAAATCATAATTATTTCATTAAAATAATGTTTAAATTTTAATCAATTTGTTAAATAAAATGTGCGCTTCTAAAATCTACTTAGTTTTATTGTGCTTTAGTAAGAATTTGGATTATTACAGCTTGTGACTGAGCAAATTTTCCTTACAAGCTAAACTTTAGAAAAATTTTTTTCCAAAATGATAAATAACCAACCCTTTTTTAACTTTAAATAACCAATATTTATATTTAAAAACTTCTTTTGCAGGTAAATTCTGTTCAGAACAATAAAGCTGCAAGTTACAAAAAAGGTAAGTTGGTTGAAAATTTAAAGACTTCAAATAAACAGGTTTTATGGGTCAATTCACATTCAACCATAAAGTATATTTTGATGCTATAAAAATTATTTTACTAGAAAATATAAAAAATTTTGTAAATTATTTAAAGTATTTTGCTTGATAATTTCTTAAAATAAGATAAATGTTGTATAATAACTATAGGATTTTCCTGTTTCTGTATTATTGTGAATATTAAAAGTTCATTTCTATATATTTATATAATTACTAAAAACGTTTTAGATAATAATTATTTGAAGGTGTTCCTTATGTTATTATAATCAGTATGCTATAATATTATTTCAGTGTGCGACTTTCGTTTGAATCGCTGTTTTTATTTTGTTTAATAGCATTGTATGGAATGAAATTTTGCTTTCAACATTCAGTGATTTCAAAAGTTATTGGCAGATAATAGTAGAATAGTTATTCTGAAATTTTCTTCATAATGTATTTTCAATCAGATAAAGCATTTAAATTTGTAGATATTTAAAATAAGATTTATAAAATTGTTAGAAGTTCTTTAAAAACAATCAGCTGAATTATAATCAAACTTAATTTAATTAGATACCCATAGTTTCTGTTCCTTAATAAATTTAAATGTGAAGTGAGTAAAATTCAATTTAAAGTATTTAGTTAAAAATTGGTTTTAATTAAACAAATATTTAAAATTAATCAGAAACTTTTTATAGCTTTCAAGTAAGAGCATCTAATTCAGTTGTTTGATTACACACATGAATATTTTGCAGAATGTTTATTTATTAAATAAGATTTTTAAATGAGTGTTGTGTGTGCAGACTCTGTAGTGAGTAAATTATAAATCATTGTTTGGAGTAAAATATGTAAATTAGGAATTTTAAATTTATTTAAATAAATAAAATACATTTCAGCATTTGTACCCTGAAAATTTAGGGTTAATTTGTTTGGGCAAATATATTCTGGCAGAAGGAACCTAAGAAAAGAAACCCATTCTTGCATATCTTGCTAGTTGCTTTTCATTAGAACTGCACAATGAGTTATTGATATAACCGATACTTCATAAAAAATATAATCATTATTTTTAGAAAGCAAAATTTTTGATTCTTAAACTGAGGGAAAAAGGCTAAGGGAATTTATTTCAAAACCTCATTTGAATTTTATCTTAATATAAAATGCTAAAAGGAATGAGGATTTTCTAGAATTAGCCGTTTCATAACACAGACATTTGTTTTTATGAACCTAAATCCATGGTGTGAAATGTGTGATGAACCATTTTCTATTCATCATATTTTAATTTCATGTCACCTTTTTAACAACTATTGCTTTTTCTTTTTTAAAATTGAGATTTTGAGAGAGATCAGCGTTGGGGGAGGGAGCTACTCCACAGAAAATTTCTAAAAGCAATTGGTTTTTAATTTGTATAATTTAAAATTCAATTTATCATTAAAATTCAATAAATGAATTAAAATTCCATTTATTTTGTATAGCTTAAAATTTTTTTAACTGTTTTCATCAATTTATATTTTTTGTCAATTTGTATTTAGATTTTAATTGTTGAACATTAATATTTGTATTTCAAATTTTTAACATTGCTTGAGTTTGCGGTAAAGATCTTTTAAAAGCAAATTAATTTTTGGAGCAGATTGTTCTTATTGGACCTTGCACCACATAACCCAATGAATTATTTTATAGTAAGTAAATCTTCACTTTCCATTGTCAACTAATATAATTGTATGCATAGATTATGATGTGTGATTTTTATTCCCTTTAAATGCGTATTAAGTTTCCACAAAATCCTTAGAAATGTTGAGGAAAATTTATTTATTATATTCAAGCAATATTTGAGGGTAAAATTAAAATTTTTCCGCTTGAAGAATTCAGTAAATGTCCAATGTCAATTTACACTGAACTTGATTCAGATGTTAAAAAAATGTTGAAAGATTTTGGGTCGATATGTTAAAAAGCACGAGGAAAATTATCGCATTCTTTAAAATTAAATTGTATTTTTTCTTTTCTTTCTTTAATTTGTTCTTCCCACTGAACTTGAGTAGTGAAGTGGAAAGAGCAAATTAGGAGGAAACAGGAAAAATCATTTATTTCAAATTAAACTTTACAAATCATATTCACTCGATCTAAGTACATTTTTATATAGAGCAAAAAATGACAGTTTTAATGATTTAATGTGATATGACTTAGAATTATATCAGTACTAGGAAATTTTTAACAGTTGAGTATCATAAATAATTAAAGACGGTATAAATAAAACTTATACAATTATTTTTTATTGTTTTTAATTAAGAATTTAAAGAGTCTACCTTGCAGCTGAAATGTTAACATTCTGGTGCTTGCTCCAGTGGTTCGTGGGAGCGATTCTCAACTCATCTGAAATTATTGGTTCCTCCTATTAGCTCAACCGAAAAAAAAAAACTAGCAGTTTGCTGTCATTTTTTTTGCGGCACAATTATCATTAATCGATATTTAATTGTTGGTTATAATACGACGGAATTATCTCGGCGATGACGGTATTCCCAGTTTCACTCAGAAAGTGGGTGGGTCTTCATAATTTAGATGCAAGGATTGAGCAGAAGCCCCCATGATTTGCCTGACACCTCTAGCGGTATCTTTCCCCACGCATGAGACATTGAAATCATGGCATTCTGTGTCAGACGTTATAAATGAAAACCAAAAAAGAATTTGCACCTGGGTTAGGATTTAAACTTAATACCTCTTTCCGCGATAACTATAACGAAAATTCTAAACCAATTAGCGACCACTTTTTGATTTTTCAAAAAATAAAACTAAATATTCTTCAAAAAGGTGATTAAAAAAAAAGATACTCAGAAAAATATCCAGCAATAATACTATGAAGGTGAAACACTCAAGTAATTATCATTCTTATCAAAACGGGCAAACGCACAAAATAATACTTTTTTTTATTTTTTTTGTTTAAAAAAATTTTTTGTTTAAAAAAAGGTTTTATTGTTTAAAAAAATAACTTTTAATAAAATATTAAAAATAAGTATTCTATACTTTTCACAGAAAAGTTTCACGAATACAAGAACACATAATGCATTTAAAATACTTAAAACGAAAGACAAATTTTTATTTTATTAGAATTAATACAATTTGTATAATAAAATTGCTATAAGCTTGAATTTGCTGCAATTATAAATAAATATTTTTCTAGCAAATGAAAAATGTTATGTAAATGATAAATTAATTTTCATTTACTTTTATGTTTTCTTTTTGTTCGCAAAATGTTTTCTTTATAATGAAAACTTTCATTCAAATGTGTATAAAAAGCCACTGATAATGATAGTTCATTGATTGTTTACAAAAAAAATAAATATCACTAAATGTTTGCAAATATGTGTCCTTAATTTTATGTTTGATCTCTTTACGTGATTTTTTAAGTAAGATATTTAATGGGGTTTAAGATTTTTTTTTAATAATTTTAAATTTTATAAATTTTTTAATATTGGTAATAAATTTCTTAAGAAAACGGAATTTTAAATATATAAAGCAGAAATTCATTTACTAAATTTAATATGCTTCGTAAGCATAGTAGTAAAATTTAATATTATTTGGCATAGAGAAATCAAACTTTATATCATTTTTGAGTCCCTTACAAAACGATTGACCGAGAAGTTCTATAAGCTAAGCACTTACATAAGTATTTTTAAACATTTGCTTTTTTCGTGTGGTGAATATTATTCTCATTCTAACTTATCACAATACAAAGTTCTTGGTATTCTTGGGATGCAGTGTATTGCCTTTGTCAGCCTATAATGTAATTAAATTTAAAATGTGTTTACAGGAATTTAGTTATTTTAAATTAATAAATCACAAAATCACGGCTCTTGTTAATTTTTCTCATCCTATTTTATCGATTGTGAACTTGAGAAACTTGAGGCAAAACTTGAGAAACACTGAAGACAAAAACTTCAAAGGGTGAAGAACATCTAGATTACAGTCTTAACACTTCTGGCAACCAATCGAGGCTTAAGCTTTGTGATCGTTAACATGCAGCATAAACTTGAATCAAAATGCATTTCAGTTAAAAAAGGGAAATGTTGAGGCCCGACATAATCTACAGAACACCAAGAGGACCACCCCAAAACATTCTCTTTAATCCGTTAATTGAGAGATCATTTGTGTCCTCTCCATGATTAATTGGTAATTTAGTTCTTTTCTTTTCTCAAGAGAGCTCAATAAATTGGCACCTACGGTTTAAAAGGAATTCGAACTACAAGCAACAAAGATTAAAGTAGGAATCGAAGCTTCGAATTTATGCCAAGTGAGATAATCACTCACCTGAATGTTCAGCGAATCTCTCCACAAAATTTATAATTTAGAGCGACATTTAATTGTTATTCCTTAGCGAAAATA
>JAJQOW010000419.1:87500-117294 GCA_037975125.1 Latrodectus hesperus | reverse complement strand
CCTACTGTTTTAGTTTGTATAATATATTCAAGAGATTATTTTTTATATTTTTTTGTTTCTAGCATTTGTTTGGTTTTTCTAGGCATTATTCATTCATATTTTGCATATCTTTGATTTTGCGTATGGTTTATAACTTTGAGATTATTGAAACACTATAAGCCAGTAATTTTTATACATTAGATAGGTGGATTTATATGAATCTTTACTGATGTTTTGTTGTTTGATATGTGCAAGAAATTTTGGTATAAATAAATAATTTAAAATCTATATTTTAGGTTCTTTAGCTTTTTTGAATCGTGATTGTAATATTGGAAGTTGCGGACATATCTTGCCTGATTATCTTTCTTATGCTAAATTATATTTACTGAATGCAGAAAGTTTAAAAGAATCTTGTCCGTGAGTATGCATTTATACTATACATATTCTTTTACAATACATTAATTTCTTTTTATGGATTTTTAAGAAATAAACTAGTACCAATTATTGAATTTAATTTTTTTCTGTGTAATCTGTAATAAGCTATAGAGAAAGAAGAAAGAGGGAATGAAATATTTTATTTATACATAAGTATCACAAATTGAATGACTGTCATTGCACAAAATAAAGTTTAAAAATATAAAAATGACCTGGGAACTTTAAAAGTTAATTAGAAGTAGATATGCACAAAAATATCTGCATAACGTCTTTTACATCGTAGATAGAGATTTAAAACCAATAAATTTTTACTCAAATATTTCAGCATTCTTCAAATACTTAATAAAACTAATGAAATATTGAGGAAATAATCCTTTTTTTTCCAACGGCGGGCCTTAGGGTGACGAACCCTTTGCCACAACAAGGCCAGAAACTGCTACTCATTTGTCTTTACCCAGCGGGCACCTGTGAACCAAGTCACGGAGGCGAGTAGCGTTGCCCGCGCCATACCAACGCAAACCATTTATAGGGTGGGCCACATTCATACATCGTCATAGAAGAAAGGACAGAGAAATAGAGTCACATCGATGTCCGAACCGAGATTCGAAACCCAGACTCACAGCTCAGGAGTCAGAAACGCTAACTACTCAGCCATGGGTCGGCGATGAAATAATCATGAGTTTCAGCATTTAAAGCATTCTCCAAAAATTGTAAATAAAATTTATAAATTAGTGAGTATAAAATGTAATCGACAATTTTTACTAAGGATTTCTATTGAAAAGCTTATCATTTAGTTGAAATCTTAGGTGTAAAGAAAAATTCGATCAGTCTCACCAACATATAAGAAAATAATTTTGCTTTCTTTCACCATGGCATAATTGTAAGACACTGGTATTCGGATTATAGGGTCATGGATTTGATTCCAGACAGTGTTAAGTAATGAATGTTTTGATTCTACAGATACGTATGTCGGGACATGGACTTGGGAGAGATTTCTTCTCTTTTTGAACGTGAATACTAACCATTGGTAATTTAAGTGATGGATATTAAATTGCCTTGTAACGGAGGTTACCCGTTAAGCTATCCCCTGCCTGGTTTCAGAGCCTTATGGTAACCCTTCATTGCACATTTTGAAAATCTATATATAGAACTTGGTTTGATAAAAAAAAAGCTCATTATTTAGCGCAAAGTTTTATTTTTCGTTATATTAATGAAAATATATAGGAATTAAGCAATTAAAAAATTGACTTAAATATTTTTTGCATATTAAGATAACTAGGAATTAAATAAATGATTAAAAAATAAACTAGGTTTGATTTAAAATTTCCAAATTTTTATAAGAAAAAGTTTTTAATTTTTACCTTAGTTATTTAAGGTCATTGTGGAAGTGATTTATCTGTACAGTTTTTGTAGATTTTCTTAATGCTGATATATAACGTTGAACTTAAATGATCATAAAGTAACAAAACCAGTTTTTTTCTGGTTATGTGGAAAATTTCACTCTTCTACATAACAAGAAAAAAACTAGTCTGTTATTTTATAATGAAAATTTAAGTCTCCACACATAACGATTGTACTGAGAAGTTTTTTGAGGCAGTTGTTTGTATTCACTATTTGGAAATACGAAAGAAAATTTTAATTTTAAACCAAATGCTCTCTGCCAAATTGTTTTTAATAAGTACAAGTTGAGCTATATCTTCTAATTTCACTCTAATGGATGAGGACTTATTGCCAAGCCAAGTCATTTACACAGTTTCGAATTCTTAATTTAGTCACAAACAGTTTTACAGAAAATATAGCTTTAGTTTTCATAACTCATCAACACAGGCTCAATAAAAAAATACTCTTGAAATATAATGAGCATATCTTCAGGATGATTAATCTGGATTTATATGCTAGAAAAAATCAGTTTGTTACCTTACGATCATTCAAAGATCTTTCATTATTTTAAGGTTCAGGCGGAGACTTGATTTAATAGCTAGTTTAGTTGCTTATTGGTCTAAAGTTTTTTAGTTGCTTATTGGTCTAGAGTTTTTTTGATTGCTTATTGGTCTAGAGTTAGTCTAATTTAACTGAGTCCCTGATTTGTACGAGACAGACTATTTAATATGAATTCACACACAATTGCTATAAAAATATAAGTCAGATATAAGAATGGAACCTAAGAATTTTTTGAACTCAAAGTCAAATCGTGGGTATTTAGTCTAGAGGTAGGAGAGAATGATAGATTTTACACTTTCTCAGATCTGAAATTGTAATTTATTGTTTCCTTGAGATATCATCTAAATAATTAATCATAAGCCATTATACAGCCAACGATAACGATGAAGATTCTCAAGACTTGTGTATAAATTATCCATTTTTCGATTTTTATACAGGGTGTCCCAAAACAGCTGCATAAACTCTGCACAGCTAGATTTCTATTTGAGAGTGCATAAAAACTGCCCAAAGAAACTTTCCTGTACGATCCATAGTTTACGAGAAAAATCCGAAAAATAAACTATGACGTCACTTCCGGTGCTAGAAAAACACTTTATTGAACATATCTAAATCAGTATATGCAACGGATAACAACGGGCATACTCCCTAGCTGTTTATATGTTATTTCCATTACATCGGCCGTACATCAAGTACATGTCGCAGTAGTCACGAACGGAATACATGGCCACCATACGAAGACTACTGGTAGCTGCAGGATACTGCCTTCTGAATACCAGTTCAACAACGGCTTAACGTCATTCCATAGCGCGTGCATTAATGACGCGATATGCGCGGTGAACGTTTTAAACATTATCGTCTGGAAAGATATGAAAATACTGTTGTTGATATGTCCAATAAAGTTTTTACTTGCACCGGCATACTTTGTTTTTTGTATTTTTTTTATTAAACTAGGAATCGTACTGGAACGCTTCTTTGTGCAGTTTTTATGTACTCCCAACGAGGAATCTAGCTGTGCAGAGTTCTAAAATCTAGTTTATGCGATCGTTTTGTGACACCCTGTATAAATTGTATGTCGAATTTATAAACGATAAATCTAATTAGCAAAACTTGTTTTATATTTAACATTTGGTTTAAGCAAACAGGAAAATTAACACTGCTCAAAACATATTTTGAATAAATTGTCAGACGCAGATATTCATCAATCCTTCAGCCAATACTTTATGGTAACATTTCAATTGCTTTGTAATTTTTTCATTAAAATCAAATAATTACTGAGAATCTTTTATTGATGTTAAGAAAACATACTTTTTTTTATTTTAGCAACATATTGAGATACATAGAGTGTATCAAAAATGAAATTCAAAGGTGCGAAAAATCTACCTTGGAAGAATTGTCAACCCGTGACGACAAAGATATAGCAGCGTTCGGTGGACTACTCTATGGAAGTTCAAATCTTGCAATAGACTTGTGTGACGAAAACACTGAAACTCATAGAGGTAAAACCGAAGAAATTTTATAATATTATATTTTAGCTTTTATTAATTATCTTAATAATATATTTTTACGTTATGTAAGTATTATATAAAGTAAAAATAGAGCATTAAGAGAAACAGTCCCTTCAGCCAAGTGGCTTTCTTTAATCTTGTCGATGACGCAGTGGAACCACATCACATATCACAGTGTATTAGCCCGGTGGACGATTTAGACGGTGTCTTCTTTCATTTCGAATTACCAGTACATGTGAACAAACAGACCTTCCAGCCTAATTGAGGCAATTGGCCCTTTTGAAAATTGGAGAGATTCCACTTGATGCTGTTCAAGTCTATACAGACGTCAGTACAGATGTCTTTTTCCAGTCCGGCAGTGGTATTTTCGTCAAATCTCAAGACCATGACTTAAAGCTTCAGAGAAGAAATCCCGATCACTGCTCGGTTTTTCGCAGTGAACTGATAGCCATTGATGAGGCCCTTGAGGTTTTTTCATCTCTTCCTTATGGAAAGGAGGTTTGGATTCTGTCTGACAGCAGAAGTGCAATTCAGCACCTTTGCAATTGGCAAAATGTTAGAGACAATGTTGGAGTGACAATAGTTAACAAGTTAAAACGGCTTCCCATATCTCATCAGATTCATCTGTAGTTGATTCCTTCTCACGTCGATATTGAGGGAAATGAAATTGCGGATGCTTTGGCGAAAGCTGGTGCTGGCGAGTCCTCCGTTAACTTAGCTTTTCTCACTTTCACTGAGATTCACTCCAGAGAGAAAAATAAGAACAAGATGACTTGGATTGTCCCTCCGGTACATTACTTGTAACCAAGTTCCCATCCCGGAGGCTCCCTGACCAACGACTTAAGTCGTCAGGAACAAACTATTCTCGCCCGATTTCGAAGTGGACATCTTAAAACCCTAAAATTTTCTGAGGGTTCCCGAACCTTTGAAACCTGTACCAACTGCTCTACCGAGCAGGCTTCGCCTGAACATATCCTTGAGTGCATAGGGCTCTCCAGGCAGAACTTAGTTGACGACTCTCTTCTGGTTTTGGACTATTGTAGAGTTTACAACGTCATGGACCTGGTCTAGCGCTGCTGGACTATGGGGGCATGCAACAACAACAACAAAATAGAGATTATTCCATTTCAAGGAATAAAGCAAATAGGGAAAAGTATCTTATTTTTTGAATAAAAGATGATTTTATGATCTTTTATTTAAAAAATAAGTAAAATAATATAAAGATGGCTCACAATCTATATATTTAAAAACCACAAAACGTTATTTTTTATAGATGTTTTGGGATGTCAGATATCAAATATAGCTCCTAAAATAGTTTAAAAAAATATATTTTATCTGACATTCATTTTACATCCAATAATAAATTGTTTTGAAAGTTATAATTGAATCATTTAAAATAATATTTTATAAAATTAAAAGACTGGTTTAAATTACTAAATAATAAATTGGAATATATTATGATAATATTTGTAAGTATACACTTATTTATTTTATATATAGATTATTTGATATGAATAATTGTTTCAAATAAAATACATGATTTCATATGAGCAAAAAATGTACGAAACAAAATTTTTATTAAGGATACATTATCAACTGATAATTCTCCTTGCCCGTACAGTTACAGTATTGTTACAGTGTTGCAAATAATGTTCCTTACAGTGTTTGAAAAAAATACGCCTGTGTATGAATATATTCTTCACTTAAAAGACAGCTGCAGAAATGAATATACAGTTGATTTATAGATATAATGGAAAAAAAATTGAACTGTGGACAAATTGGCGTTAAAATCACACAATTGCACTACAGTTAAATGGAAACAGGTCCTTGTTTGATATATGGTGATTTTAGTATTTTTCTGATAAAGCATTTGTATCTTACTCACATAAAAATATAATTATTTTTTACAATTGCTATTATTCATTTACTATTATTCATTTTTCAAAAAATAAATAAGGAAACATTCTGCAATATTTTATATTTTACTTTAAAAAAAGCAATTTAAGTCTATTTTAAATTCAACATGCATGAGAGTTTAGAATTCAGATCGCAACAAACTATCCAAAAATGTTTCTTTGTTTCAAATGCCATAGTATTATATTAATAGATTTAAGATACGTTTTCAAATTTATTATAAAGGTTTGGAATGGGAATTTTTAATTTTAGTTTCTTGAGTAAAATCTAGTAATGCAGTATTTATTTCTTCCTGTGCAGCTTTTGTTGCAAATATTGATTGCATTAACAGAACTGTTTTGCGAAGGCCAAATATGGAATGCTTGTATGAAGCGGAATCAGTATATTTTGCTTATGTTGGAGAATGTAGCACAATGAAGAAATACCAGTGTCTGTAAGTATATTTCCTACTCTTCAGTGTATATGACAGATTCAGTGTAGAATCGGGTACCCCTTGGTTTGGAGAAAAAATTTTTGATACATCTTGACGAGAAAAATTCAATTTCTGGTAAGCCTATCTTAGTAAAGCTTTTGTGTGTTGGACCAACTTTGTTAGTCACACCTTGGCGTCGAAAAAAAAACAGCCAAAGTATCAAGGGGCATCCGATTTTGTAAACTTTCACCATATTTTAATGTAAGAATACTTTTAAGTCAAATTATATTTTATTACGGAAAAATATTCATCGATTTTCTTGTATTGTTAGTAAGTAAATTTTTTTCATTACATTAAATAATTTAGCTAAATAGCTTAAACAAAAATATTAATTTTATAAAGAAGATTTTGATTTTTAAACTATTTTTTCAAGAAATACTGTGTGTATTAGATAGAAATATAAAATGACTAATAGGGGAAAAGAAAATTCATAAAATGTTACATAAAACACCTAAGCTTAACAGTGGATAGATGTTTCTTGAAAATTTAAGAGCAGAATGATGTTTTCAGGAGATTAGTCTTAAGAGCTTAGAGCAATTATTTTGTATTTGTCACAAGGTAATAGTCAATTCTACACATCAATCTGTTTGAATTATCCGAGCAAAGACTATATATCCTGCCCGATACTCAACTAAACTATACAATAATCAGTAACTTACTGCTTTACACTTTTATTTCACGATTATCAAGTTTTTTGTCTTCCCACTATCAGAACAAGTAAAGTAGCTTTGTAATTATATAATATATTTTTTTAAATGCAGATTCTAGTACAAGAAATTAATATGTATAAAAATAAAATAGGTATCTTTGCATCAAATTCATAAAAAATGAAAAAACTTAAAACTACTAAAAAAAAATATCGAAATATGTTATGTTCATTGCAGATGCAGAAATCTTCACACATATACCGGCAACACAATAACCATGTATTTCTCATATCTTCACAAATTTCATTTTGTTAAAGCGAATAATTATTGTTGAAGCTATCCGTAAATAAAATAAATTGAATATCAAGAGAATTTTTAATTGGGAATCGATACATCGAAGGATTTTGAAAAGATGGTATAGTTTTAAACTAATGATTTCGTAACATAAGCGTAAAATGAAAACTATATTTTGTTTTTTCACTTATTTGTGATGGATGAATAAATCTTTCTTCACTTGACAGTTTTGCAAACAATAAACTGAAAATCTAAGAAACAATTATAAGTAATAGAAAATATCATGCATCAAAAATATTTGGATTAAGAGTATAAACGCGATATTATATAGAACTAGATTATAATAGGTTAAACTATGATGGATAACGCTCGAGACGTTGAAGATTGAGATATAGGATTTATGTTTGAAAATCAGCTTGTTTCGAGGTTTATTTAAAAAAAAGGATTTTTCATAGACTTCATAATCACTATGTGTTATCAAAAAAAAAAAAGCTATTTATTAAAATGTAAGTGCTAAAGTAACTAAACACATTTATTTGTTTCAAAAACAAAATTGTGGAAAAATTTAAAAGTTATACATTCAATAAAGAAATAAATTCATAGTTTCAGGTAATTGATTCAGTTTCTTGCATTCAGCAACTAAAGTATAAAAGTATTTTGCACAGAAAGTGACATTCATTTTTCAGAATGATTAATCCAACAAAATGCATTATCTTTGAAACTGAATTGGGTATTTATAAAAAACGTGTGAAATGAATGACAATTTTTTTTAATGTATAAGTTGCTGTAAAACTGTGCGAAAATCTTTGTTTTATCAATATTTCTAAAATATATATTACACTTTAATGTAATTAATGCATAAATAAAAAGGATATTTAGTATTACTAAATATGTTTTAAACAAGCTAAAATTTATCTCTTAAATAATTATACAAAACTTAAGTGCGTTCATGTTTTACAAAAAAATTTATTTATTTAGTTTCTTAAGTATTAGCTACTATAATTTATTTACAGATTAAATCCAGAATATTTAAAATATTTAAATAAAAAATATCAACAAGTAATATTTGTCGGTACGAATTACAGCAGGAAAGTAGCTAACTTTTATGAAATATGATAAATATACAAAGAAGGAAACAATATTGAACGTTTGCAATTTATAAAATTATATACTATTCGAATTGTTTACAAAAAGAAATTAAAAAGAGATATATCAACAATTTTAATCGTAACAATAATTGGTAGTGTTGATAATTTTCACATGCAGGCGTAATTTACCCTATTTAATCCTGTTCTTTATTACATAATTAGCCAATGCAAAGTCAAGTGTAATCTCAATTCTTCAAGTCTTGAAAATTTCATATTTGTAAAAGCGGTAGATGAGAAAAATCTCAATCTAAATATTTAGTCATACCAAATCAATTCAAGTCAGACGAAGATTAAATGACTAGGCTTTAGCTGGTATTGCAATTGTTAAAATTTTTACTTTTTATTAAATGTTCAAAATTTTTATTTAAAAAGTCTTTGTCAGAGTTTTCATTTAATGTCATATTTTTCTTGATATTAGCTAACTATATTTCAGCTTGAAGCTGTGACAATTTTATTTTTTCTAATTTTAATTTAATTTCACTCTCTTCCAGGTTTCTCTTTCTCATAACTTACTTTTTCATCGTCAAGAATATAATTAGTTACATTTATAAATTCCGTATCATTTTTGTAAAAATTCATACCTTAGATGAATATGTTAATTCAATTAATTTAGCAGCACTATGAACACTTAATCCTAACTCTTAGGCTATGAGTTAATTTTTTAAAGCCTTCTTTGTAAAAAGAAAACTTAAAAATCATAAAGGTTGTTTATATTAAAAATATCCCTTTTATTTACACAAAAATGAGAAACACAATTAGTTACAATATACTCACTAGATAGAAATTAAAAATATCTAACTGCACATTTCACTCTAGTAATTGAATATACCTTGAGAAACCTGGCATTAAAATTATATCAATCTTACTTATAACGATTTCACAAAAAAAAAAAAAAAATCAAAGTCAAAATATAACTCATCACAAACACTTCAAAAAAAGGGAGCGTAAACGTCAACGCATCTTCACAAACAAAATAGAACCGAAATACATCAGAGTGTCATAATTAAAAAATTGACTCCAGAAATTTTTACATATAATAATATATGCTAAAGGGTAAAAATAAGCAGTAATAATAAAACTAATATACACATAAAAACCAAAACCTCTCTCTCTCTCTCTCAATATATTTCCCGCAATTTTTATTGAAACGCCCATCTATAAGCCATCTAGACCCGCGCGCGTCATAGAACCCCGTTTAAAGATATGCAGGTCGGTGAAGTATCCTAATGAAATCCCTTCCCACACCATAATGCTTCCGCCTCGGAATGCGTGATGTTCGGTGATGTTTTGGGGGCTGATTGCGTGTTCCTTGTTCACGCCATATCCTTATACTCTTGTCATTTGGCTCCAGAGCAAATCTTGACTCATCAGTAAACACGACATTGCCCCAGTCAGACACTCCAATTGACATATTCCCGGCACCATTTTAATCGTGCCTCTCTTGATTGGATGGATAGACAAACACAAACTCGAGATACCCGAGCGTACAGTCTACTCATATGTTATCTGTTGTTGTTGTGACTAATGACACTTGGAGAAACCAAGCTCTCTATGCCTTGGCTATGCGAATTTAAGTCATTTGGGAACGTCTTTCGTTTTAATCAGAGCACCATGAAGGTGAAAGTATGACTTTGCTCTACTCACATGTCATAGGTACCCGTTTATAGGGTAGGTAACCATTCACACCTCATTCATACAAGGAAAGGACAAAGACAGGTTAGATAGAGAGAGAAAGTACATCCATGCCCGAACCGGGATTAGACCTCCTTATCCGCAGTCAGGCACGCTGACCACTAGACAAGTTGGGCGGCATATGTAATCTTCGACATACAGTAGCTGCAAATATCACCTTACCAATGGACGCTATAACGATAGATGTCACGTGTGGAGGTCGCTCTGCGATTCCGCTTGGCTAAAATCGCAATATATCGATCATCCGCGGGTTTAATACCCTTAGGCGACCGGCTACGGGCCTTCGGAGAACTGTCTGTAGGGTTTGGAAGTGTTTCCATAAACGTGAGATTACAGAATGATGAACGCCGAAGAAAAGAGCAACATGTGAGATCGACTGTCCTGCTTCAATGCGCCCCGCAGCACATCAGCGCTAAGAATCTCCCATTCGTCTTCTGGAAGTAATAGAAATCACGTATTTCTTGAAAAAATTGTGCGAAAGTTTTAAACACCTTCTGTCAGCACTTACAATCAACTTCTGTAACCCTTCATAAAACTGGTATCTTATATTACTGCCTTTTTTTGCATATTTCTTGACATGAAAGCGCAATTGGCTGTTACCTAATACATTTGCATACTTCCAACTACCTCTGCAATCATTTGCATCCTCTTCAATTCTGATTGGCTTCCGGAAATTAGGATTTTCCACTCCGTGCCTAACTCTTGGAAGTGAGTGTATTTTAATTGAAAAATGTGAATTTTTTTTATATTTATCAATCCACACACAATTACATAAACTTCTGTAAGACGTTATTTTAGAATTGTTTAAAGATTTTTGTATCGAATTCATGTATTCAAGATAATTTATCTTTTAATAGTTTAAAGGAATTAATTTCAATGAAAAATTTGATGTTATTTACTAAATTTATTAAATAATCATTTTTATTGAGAAATATATATGCGTTTTCTCAACTGGTAATTTAAATAGATCGAGAATCAAACATATTTTTTAAATTTTTTTATATAAAAATTGAAATGTAAATAGTTATTCCTTTATGTTATTTTATATACCATGATAACACTTGATCATGAGATTATACATTTTTAGAGTGAACATTTATGCTTTTGCTTGCGCGTCTGAAAATGTGCAGAAGAAGTGCGGCGAAGAAGCAAGACGCATCTTTGTCGAACTTTTGAAAAGATCCAGGACTGTCCATTACCCTTTATGTGCCTACGAAGACTTCTTGGAGTTCCAAACGAAGTTCAGGAAACATCTACAATTGGAAGGAGAACGTCGAAGAATTTTTGAAGAAGCCTTTGAGAATTTGTGAAAAAGAAATTTTTCGTATTTTGAATCACTTTGACATAGTCGCAAATATTTACCTTGATAAAAATTTTAGATGAATATAAAAGTGTATAATATATGTGTCATATATATAGTTTATTATGGGATTTCGTACGGAATTATTATGAATGTAGTATTTCTTAACCTATAAATAAATGTCTAAAAATGCATCTAATTTCCTTTTGTATTTGTTTTATAGCTTTATTCATGCTTAGAATTTAATACGACTTTTAAGCAAAGATAACTATATTAACTTACAATGTTTTATTCGTGTATGTATTCACTATTAATTTTATGTCATCTGCTGTTGTTGTTGAAGTCGTGTGACAAATGCAAAAAAAAGAAGAGGTAAAAAAGACAAGTCATATGGGACCAAAGGCATGGAGCACTGCCCTGGCCACATCTTCAGCTTTTTCCGTATATAGAGTGTCATGGCAGTAGTTAGGCTCCATACTGAAGAGGGTCGAGGCAACAGAGATACAGTTGAAGAGATGCCTCGGATCCAGCGGAACTCCTGTGCAGTGCTTTCATTCTGCATAGGTTCCAGATCTGTCGGCCATGATTTTCATACCCTTCATGTGCCCAGTCCGCACTCTGCTGATGGTAGAAGAGACACCACGGTCAGGATTAAGCTCCGGTAGGCACCATTTTTTCCGTAGTCCCCGCAGAGCTGATGTATTGCGAAGGCGTTTGCATCGAAGCAAGTGGTAATCGTGGGAGGGAGATTGATATTCCTAACCCCCTTGGAGAGGGAGTCCGCCTGTTCATTTCCCTCGATGTTAAACAGTAATTTGTGCTTGACCCCATAACAACTTGAAAGAGAAATTAAAGTTCCGAGGATGTACTTATAACCATAAAGTTTTTTATTTTATTTTATTTTTTCATCCAATCGCGGACACACAAGGGTGACTGAACCCTATGCCACAACAAGGCCAGAAACTGCTGCTCATTTATCGTTACTCAGCGAGCACCTGTGAACCAAGTCACGGAGGCGAGTAGCGTTACCCGTGCCATACCACCACCAACCTGTTCATAGGGTAGGCCACATTCATACAACATCACAGAAGAAAAGACAGAGAGGACAGAAAAGGAAAGAAACATCCATGCCCGAAACGGGATTCGAACCCGGGACCAACAGCTCAGGAGTCAGGAACGCTAACCACTCAGCCAATCGGTCGGCTATAACCATAAAATAAAACTTGATTTTTTTCTATAAAATTATCATTAAAAGATTTGTTTTTTTTTTTCACTTTGAAGCTATCAATGGATATATTAATATTTATGTTAACATGTTTCAGTCTTCTTTATTATGTGAATGACAATCAATATCATTTTTTTATAGATTTCAACATGCCCATTTTTCTATGTTAGCATATCGTAACTAATCAAATCTCAATACTAAATATTCATATTAGTTGCTGTTTTTAATCTCAGACGTGTAATTTTGCCACTCCATCTATATAAAACAAAAATTTTCTAAAAAAAAAAAATCTAAACTCAGGTGTGGGTTCTTTAAAATCTCGGCAACCTGTAAAACAGAAGCACCTGATAATATGGTCAGGGGGAGGTGCCTGTTCAGCCCTGAACCAATGATACTCCAGAAATTTTCCTCTCTCCCTGAAGATGTATAAGTGATTTGATGCGGCCGAAAATGTGTGAGAAAGTTAGTCTGCCTTGTCCTCTAAATATTGTGCTGGTAACACCAATGGGATTCTTTTTCAAAGTACCGAGTGTGTTCAGCAAGCACTCATCAAAATACATTTAATTCTTTGATTCTTATTTGAAAGGATTCTTTAAGGATAAACAGTAAAAAAAGATGGCATGCCAATTAAGTCTAATGCTCCTGATGAGTCCATTTGGTATAAAAACATAGAGACAAATGTATAGTTTACGTGTTCATATTATTACACATCACCTTTTAAATATGTTTTATTTTGTATAACAAAAGACATGTAAAATTGTATGTACATAGCGAAAGTCTGATTAATTGTTCATTATTATAACATTGAAAATTAATTATTTCATCACTATTTTCTCGTTATTTTTTATCATTAATAGGCATTCACGATGAATCTACATCCCTTTGTAAGAAAGAAAGAGAAATAATTTTATATTCTCAAAAACTTTACTGCAAATTTTTTTTCTAGGTATTCATTTTATAGTAGTTATTTTTAAAATACTTTATAAGATAAAGTAATTTCATGATTTAAGAATGACTTACAGAATAAAAGTTATGGTGTATACCTAAGAAAACAATAAAGCCTTTTTAAAAAGAAACATTATTTTTAAACAGCGAATTAAAATTACATGTATTTTAATATTTTGCACGCATGTAAATTATCCAATCACTTTGGTAATACATATGTATACACCCCCATCCCCATCCAACCACACACACACACATACATAAACACACACACACACACACATATATATATATATATATATATATATATATATATATATACATTATTACAAACATGGATATACTAAAAAGTGCAGCTGTTTGTTGATCTCTCCCGGAGAATCTGATGGAGAATCCACTTATGGTGCTGGACTTTTTGAAGGTGTACGCGCATGTGGACCTAGTCTGGCGTTGCTGACCTCGAGGGCACGCAACAACAATAACTTAAATTACATTTTTATTTAAATTTTTCTTAGTTTACTCTTAGTTTTATTTTTTATTTTGTTATTATCTTTAACATTTCACTAAAATGATATTATAACTCTTTTACTGATATTTTTTTCGTAAATTAATATACCTGTAAATATACAGTAAAATACAAGTGAATAAATTGTGAATTTAGCAAATATTTTATATATTGATATACTCCCATGTATATTTGAAAAGATACTTCCACTTATTTTCTTGAAGAGAAGAGTACGATATCATTTTTATTTAAATTCATTATTAGAACTAAATTGAACTGAACTGTATACATGATAATTCAAAAACACAAGGCAGTATACTTGCTGATCAAAGATAGAAAGAAGGTGCAGCAGATCGTGATGTCCATAATTTGACACACTCAAAACTTGCTCTACTGTTAAAACTTAAGTTGCAGATGTTAACCTTATTCCAAGAGTAATAAGATCAAGAGAATTCATCAATCTCTACAATTTTAATCAATTCTTTTCTAACGAATTTGAACAACTATTATAAAATACTGTTCCAAATCCTTTCCAGATATAATTCGACAGAATTAAAATATTCAAAACTCTACACTGGCACAGATGCCGTATCATCTAGTATGCCAAATTCTGAGTTTGGTGGTTTTTTTGGCGGATTTTCTTATTCATTTATAACCTGGCTTTCATTACGTCTTAGATATATGGATTTTTAAGAATTATACAAAAAATTTAATTTTGGTAACCCTAGTATTTACGTCATCGCTCACGTCACAATACGTCATCTTGGCAACATTTATTCATCGCCAAAATTCTCAGATCATCCGGAGAGATCAAGGCATTGAAGAATATATTCAGGAGTGGCCTGTTCATTTAAGCACTTGGAGCATATTTTGAATTTCTTCGTACCCTCGACGAATTTCAAGTTACTATAATGGCCACTTTTGAAACGGGCAATAGCCGTTTGTTCTTGTATATTAACACCAGTAGCCAAGAAAACACCTGGATGCGTGCAGCGGTACCAATGATGCTCAGGAGGGACAATCTAAGTGGTTTTATTCTCGTGTTTAATCTTTGAGTGAATCTCCTGGAATGTGAGAGGTACCGACAGCACACCGTCCTCAGCCACACGAGCTTTGGCCAAAGTGTCCGCAATCTCATTCCCTCGAGATCCACGTGAGAAGGATTCCACTGTAGGTGAATATGATGTAATACGGACAGTCAGTTTAACATTTAAAGTATTGAAACCCCAGTCCTGTCTCTCCCTTGTTGTCCTCTGGCCAAATGCTGTGTTACACTTTTACCATCAGATAAAATCCATATCTCAGCTCCATGAGGAAGTGAATTCAGGGAGTCCATGGCTTCCTCTATGGCAATAAGCTCTCTACGGAACACCGAGCAATAATCCGGATTTCTCTTTTCAGCCTTAAGACACTATATTGATGTTTGATGTAAATTCCGCTGCCAGTAGGATTGAATTCATCTTTACTGCCTTTCGTATAAACTTGTATGGCATCACTCGTTATTTCTTCAATTTTCTCAAGGGCCACCTGCCTCAGATAGTCGGGAATATCAGATCATTTGTTTATATGAACCGGCAAATCAGGAAGGAAAATGACACCATCTAGATCAGCCCGATGGGTCAAGACATTGATTCAGGTGATGTGGTTCCGAGGCATCTTTAGCTATGTTTAGATTGTCTATTTGGCTAAAGGGGCTATTTCTCTTGAGTCTCTGACTATAACGCCAACCCCTAAAAAAGGTTGAGGGGCGATTATGAGAGCCCAGAGCACTGAGTTTATTGTAATATTTCGTTAGGTATGTGCGTCTCCTAAGGCTAAGCGGCTGAAGACCTGCTTCAAAAAGTACTACTAAGTATCTCTGGAACAGGAATTTCTTAAGCCTGTGATGATCCGAGCTGCGCTGAGGGGGACCTTTTCTGGTTTCTGGAAATTTGTATCGGAGGCACAAAAATAAATTGGAATGCCGTATTCCAGAACTGGCCTAATTAATGAGACATAGGAGTTTCGTAAGGTATTAGTGTCTGAGCCTCAGTTTCGACCAGAGATATATCTCAAGATGTTAATCCGTTTCTTAACCTTAGCATGAGGTGATCAATAGATTTGTTGGCCAAAATTTCTGGGTCCAACACAAATCCCAAGTATTTAGGGTGTTTATCCACTGTCTGCACATGATCATTCATAAAGATGTTGGGTTGGAAATTATACAGTTTTCTATTGGTGGTTAAAAGCCTACCGTTGACTTAGTTGCGTTAAAACACAGTTTATGGTTCTCTGCAAAATCCCAAATGTCTTCAAGGACTTGATTAGTGTCTCTCTCCATTCTCCTCAAATCAGTATCAGACTTCCAAAGGACAAAATCATCCGCAAAAGTGCCAATTTCCCAATGTAACTTGGCGATTTTCCCGATGCCTGATGGATAAAGGCAAAACAGGGTTGGAGTTAGGACTGAGCCCTGAGGAACACCCTGAAAGGTCCTAAACTCTCAGAGAGAGAATTGTTAAACTTTACTCTGATACATCTTTTTCTCAGAAAATCAAATATCCAAAGATGGGCCTATCCACCGGTGCCAAAATCCTTAAGAAATTTCACAATATTAATTATTCCACACCCTGTCGAATGTCTTGGACAAGTCCAGAAAGACCACTACAGTGGTTAGTGGGTTTCCCATTGTGAGCATCTCTTATACCCTGACAGAAATAAAGCAGTTGATCAGTAGTGCTATGTCCCTCTCTAAAGCTACTACTGTTCATCCGGGAGAAGGATGAGTGACTGGTAATTTAAGTAATTTTTCCATCAATTTGTGAATTATTAATGGAACAAAATCATGCACGAATAATACCATACTATTAAACTATGAAGTGTTTATAGTTTTGCGTATTCTATTGTAAATATAAATGCGTTGCAAGTAAATTTTCCTGAAATATCAAACTGCATTAGCATATTACAAATCAAGATTTCTTATAAAGTGAGTTTCATATAAAATCATAACTCTATTACTTTTTTAACTATTTGTAAAATACTAATGAAATCTGAATGTCGATTTGATTGAAAACTGTACATTAGATCGAATGGCTTAAGTAAACAATAATATGTGACATTGTAAATTTTATTCCTTCCTTTATTATGATTTGGTTTCTAAACACTGAAGTAAAACAATGGAATTCTATGTTTTCGATTAATTCGTATTTTGTATTTAACAAGGTACAACAATTATTCTATAGTAAACTATCTTATATTTTAATCGAAGTAATTCTTGACTGAAAATATTTTAATATTGAGCAGGCCTTATTCGCTCTTGTAAAAACGAATGTAATTTTTTTTAGCTGACAATTTTTTTTATAATAACGTAACAACACTAGCTGTTTATTACAAAAGAAATCAACTATTTTCGTTTCTACTAATAATGACGATTTAAAATTTTATTTAATGATCTCAACTATTCAAAAATTGTCAATGAGTTAAAGCATCCAATAACATCGGGAAACAAAATGGCAAACTTTTTAAAATTTAAATTAACCAAAGTTTTAATCTTAATAGCTCCTCTAAAGCCAATGAGTTGGTTTTAAACGATTACTCTTCAATGTTATTTAAACGATTCAATATCCACCATCACAAGTGCACTTCCAAACTGAGAAAATTAGAAACTATATTTTTCAAAGGATCTTGGAGTTTATCACCAAAATAATTGACTAGTTTTTCTAATTTTTCATATCAAGATTAATTTTTAATATTAAGTATATTGTCTCAGAAAAGAGTTTTAATTTTATCATTATGAACTAAAATTTTTCTTGCAATTTCTTAAAGCATATATTGCATATATGCAATAAAAACACAAGCTACTACACTATTTAAAGCATATATTGCGAAACGAATGTTGCAATACATACTACATGAAAATCTTTCTTGTTTACTTTTGTGTGCTTAGCCAAAAAAAGTATAAAAATATATATCCACGTCAATAAATCATAAAAAAAGAATATAGAGGGGAGGATCATTAATTATTCGAATTACAATTATTGGTTTATGTTTTTAGGATCCGCATGTGCATGTGACTGATCTTATTCCATTCATTCATGGAATTTTTCATTCATGAAAACAAATTTTTCATGAGTCTTTCCAAAATATATTGCGAACATTGTTTAAAATATTTAAGGCACATATAAGTAAGAAAAGCAGGTAATATTTCTTATTACATAAAAACTTTAAACAACACAAACAAATTATTATGCATCACTAATTTTGAAATTAGCTTAACTAAAATCTTCCTAATTTGCATTTTTCTACGATATAATCGATCTGAAATATTATGGACTGAGGTTTATACTTATTATTTTGTTATCGTTATATTAAAATATAAATAACTAAAATGTGAACTATAAACTTATATTTTCAGTATTAGTTATTTAAATAATCTCTGGGCCGTGGTAGCCTAGTGGGTCGGGCATCGGCCTCCCGTCTGAAAAGGTGGGGTTCGATTTGCAATGCCACCAAAGACCCACCAAGTACAAGCGATATACGTGGTCGTTTAATCTATGAAATCGAAAGTCCTATGGTCCTATTAAGCAGTTACCATGGGTAAAATGGTCAGGAGAAAATTTCTTTACCCTTCAGATTAATGTCAAAATTGGAGGAATGAATCTTCTGGTGGTGCCATCTATTGGAGGAGTTTAGAGCAAAATTATACTTTCATTTTCGTGCTGCTCTGGTTAAACGAAAGACGCATCCTACTGACATAAATTTGCATAGCCAAAGCATAGCGAGTTTGGCTTGTCCAAGTGTCATAAGTAACAACAAATAATTTCTCTCAAAAGGATTAGTTTATTTTTGTAGATTTCAGCTCATCATATCTGTATATTTAAATAATTGAAGAAAAGTTAAGCCTTAAATTAGAAAATAATGATGACTCTTTAAATATTATATGAATTTAACTGAACATGTCTAAAAAAGCATATTTTTAATAATCGTAATTTTTACATTGTCACCATTAAAAAAATTAAAGAACACGCCATTATTCATAATCAAATTCAGATAGAGAAGTCTTGTTGTTGTCTTTATTGTGGTTTATCCTCCAAATGTCTGACGAAGTCAAACAAAGTCCATCAGATCATTGACCTTGAGGAAATCGAGGACCGGAAGAGGGTTAAGTAAATGTCCTCTCTGGAGAGTCCCAAACAGTCCAGGATATGTTAAGGAGAAGCCTGCTCAGTTTTACACTTAGAGCAGACCTCAAAGATTACAGACGAATGGATCAAAAACATGTTTGAAACGAAAACAGGAGATCTAATCTGGTACACAGATGGATCACTGAAAAACAGCCTCTCAGGACTGGGAATATGTGGCGTGTCAAAAAATGCACGATTAAATTTTAAATTCAATGGCGGGGAAAGAAAAAAAACCCAAGAAGAATAAAAGAACGTCAAAAAAGAGGCACAAAAAGTAAAAGAGAGATCGAAGTCATTTCCCCAGAAGCTCTCTCGCACGCCAATATTTAGCAGTCGTGGAGTCAAGTCCATGGAATGAACTACAGCGATGAAGATGACTAGAATTTATGGGTTCTTCAGAACTATCAAGTTGGGGATTAAGTTCGCAACGTTTTTATCAAAGACTTTTATTTAAGCAAAAAACAATAATTATATCAATAAGTTAATCAATTATGTATTCGCCATTGCTGCTTACAACATTTTTCCACCTCTCGACCCATTTGTTGATCCCGTTCCGCCAAACAACGCCTGGTCTGGCGTCAAAGAAGTTGGTGAGCCAGTTTTTAACGAACTCTTGGTGCACTGAGAAATACTCCATTATCCAAATATTAATAATTTGATATTGACCAATTTACGTGTCTTATAATCATTAAGCTCAAAAGCAATAATTTTTTTATCTAAACATAGAAAAAATATTAAATTTTATCGCTTCAGTTCTGATTTACATTATTCATTGAGTTTCTTTAATTTTGAGTATATATATATATATATATATATATATATATATATATATATATATATATATATATAATATATATATATATATATATATATATATATATATATATATATATATATATATATATATATATATATATATATATATATATGTATATATATATATATATAGAAGTAGATGGACGGGTTTCAGATTTGTATGTTCCAACCAAAACCGAATCGCAGTGTGTTAATATTCTTCCTGAATTGGTGAAAGCGATTAAAGATTTTGACTCGTTAAGTGTCTAATTCATTCCTTGATCATTGTTCAAATAAACAGATTGGTTGGTTGTATAGCGAACTTTCATTTGTTATTGATATAAGTGTATATAAGACTAAAAACTAAATAATACAATATTTTTATACAGATATGATGATATAAGATGCTTATTTGTGTGTCCAATATACATCATAGAAAGTGACATGACTTTTAAAGTATTTTTTTGTACATTTTTTTAAGCTGACATTATTTTGATAACAAGCTTTCCGAGAAATACTTTTATTTTTATATAAACAAATGATACACAGGTTTTAATAAAAAAATTTAATTCATTCTAAAATAAACATTTGCCCATGAGTCACATTTTGGCTTCTCAGAATAAAGGAACTAGTAAAGTGTAAATATTTCAAAGATCAATTCCAACGTTATTTTGTACGCCATTTTATATAAAAAGAAAAACATTTTTCTTCCTGATAAATGCTAATGAGATTGATATATAATTGTTTGCTTCCTGTTCCTGTTTGTCAGGAAAAATACCTATTTCCGTTAACTATTACAGTTTAGCGATTAAAATATACATCCATTTATATAAAAGGAAAGTGATATTAATAAAGCAGCATTTAATGTTAGGTATATCTAGCTTTTTTGTTTCTAATTTAAGAAAAAGTAGTTAAAAATGATGTGGAAAATTATATTTTTTGTCATAATTTCTTTTGCAGGTATGTCTATTAAATTGTTTTTATTTATATTATTAAACTTTTTGTAAGTGTAATTTTACATAGTGTTCACAAAATAGATTTACATTATTATTCATTTTTGTTGTTTTATTAATCAAAATATGTGAGTATTTATTTCGCTTAAAAGTTCTATTTTCAAGCATAAATTAGTTTCATTGTAAAATTCATAGAATTATTTTTTTCTATTTACTTATTAAGTCTTTATTATTAATTCATATACTAATTTCAAAATATTTAGTGTTCAGTTTGATTAATATGATATACATTTAAAAACAATTGTATTATTAACAATAAAAAAAACAAATTTATTCTCAGATCAAACAATTATTTGTTATTAATGTGTATTGTTCGTTCAAATTTGTTTAATTTTTTGAGCCATTAATTTTCCTTAAAACTTTAGAGTTCAGGAAATTAAAAAAATATATTTCTATGTTTAAATCAATGCAAGAGTTTTAAATATCTTGAAAAAACTGATGATTTTATTACTTAAATATCGACAATATTCCAAAGTATAGTAAAAAAAGAAACACTAAACAAATGTTGATCAGAAAATTATTTTCCTTTCTGATTTTAAAGTTTTCCAATGAGAAAAAAAGGAAATTAAAATATGGATATCTCAAGATTTTTAACATCTTAGAAGGTAGAGAAACGAAATTTCTGCTCAAAGTTTGCTGATTAGTTTAAGTAATCCTATTGAAATTAACCTTATTTTATTTATTGTTACTATTTTCAAATATTCTATGGCGTTGGGTCAATCTATGTAGAATTAATTTTTTACATAGTTCCATCAAAGTGTAACGGTAATAAATCATAGCTGTAAGAAGACCAAAACAATATTGCCAAAGCGGTTTGGAAAGCCATTTGAGTTGACATGGCAGTTATATAGTGACTTCTGAGCAAGTTCAAAATGCCTCTTTTTTAAATATAGAGTAGCATCAACTTATTGAAATTATAATTTTACATATTTCTCGGTAGGCATCAGAGATGAATCTAGTTTTGAGGTAATGTTCTGAAATCTCCTTCTGAACAAAACAATTTTGGCAGAAAATGCATTCAGAACATGAACCACATTAGATAATCATATAATCAGCTAATAGATATGATGAGATTTTGTTGTTGTTGCTAATGCTATATGATCAAGCATTGCTAGACCATCTCCATAAAACCCATTATTTCCAACAAGTCCAAAAATAGTGTAGCATCTTTAAGAATGTCACTTTTGGCAAAATCCAAGCAGTCCAGAATATGGGTAGGGGAAGCTGCATGTCTCCGTACCAGTGGCAATCCGGGTAGTTCTTCTGTCCCTGATGAAAAACGAGAGCTTTAATATGTCCACTAATGAAGTGAGAAAGAACTGTTTGTTGCTTTCTAGTACTATTGGTTCGAAGTGCCCCACCAGGGCTTCTAGTGAAGTTCCAGGAGTGGTTAAGAGGAACACGATATTTCATGTTCATCTTTACTTTAATAATTGAGGAGATCTCTGTATAAGTGAGAGTACTTTCTTCACACTCCCCATCAGTAGAAGCCTTCCTCGCCAATGCATCAGCTATTTCATTACCATCTATTCCGATGTGGGATGGGACCCATTGGAAAAGAACGTCATGCTCCCTTGTAAGGCGATGGATAATCTCCAGAATTCCCAAGCTTGTTTTATCTCCCACCTGCGTCCAGTTTGATAGGAGATTTTGTTGTTGTTGTTGTTACTTATGGCACTTGAACAAGCAAAGTTCATAAGTTGTTGGTTATGTGAATTTAAGTGAGTAGGGTGCGTCTTTTGTTTAACCAGAGTAACACGAAGGTGAAACTATGACTTTGTTCTAAACTTATCCAACAGAAGGCTCAACCAGAGGTCCCACTCTCTCAATTTTGGCATTGATCTGGAAGGGATGAGATTTTAGCAACTTAATAACTGTTTGCTGACGTACACAAATCTAACAATTTTGGTGATTGACATAACCATCCAATCAGAATTGCGTTTCATCGTCAAGCTGAAACAGGTGTGGTCGTTTCACACCATTATTGCAGAAATCAAATCTCTATTTTATAGCGTTTTGGCCAAGAAGTTATCATTAGTCAGTTTTTTGAGGTGAAATTTCAATATCTTTTCTGATGAAATATCAACTTGATCTTGATGCCCCTTCTTTAGTGATTAATTTAGTAATATTAATGTTTTACTGCGTCTTTGCTGTCTTCCGTTTGATCTTCATATGAATTTTGTCACCAGCTACTCAAACGTAGTTTTCAAACTTGGTTATTAATGCTTCGATTATGCTTAAGAAACACTTTTGTTTATTTTTACAGGCTTTCTGAACGTTTAAGCAGATATCAGATCACAATAATAAAATCTTTGATTAAACACGGACTTTTCAGTTGAAAATCTTTCACTTTAAGGAAAAATATAACGTTCTTTGGAGTTTGTGAATAAGCTTTAAATGAGTTTTTGCTCGAGTGTGTTGAATTTCACCTTTCTTGAATCCCTTGAAGAGTTGTTCATTTAAGATGTTCGTTAATTCCTGTACGTGAATTACTATGTAAATCAATTGTAAAATGATTTTTTAAATTCTAATATTAAAACCTATTTCTGAAACTTTTATTAGCGTTTAAAGGTATTAAACTAAACAAATCATTACATACACAAAAAGTTAGACAAAATACTTAGTAAAATTTTTTGTACTCTAAATCCTATTAGTTCATACAAATAAAGAAGTAATTGCGATGTTCTATATTTGAATATTTAAAGAAAATTACTACATAATCAAACAATATTTGTAAAATTTTGATTTTTTTATAAAATAACTTTAAATGTACACAATAGTCTGTTTTAAATTTTCTTTTATTGAAAAAATATATCAAATTCCTTTTTTATCCAAAATAAATAACTTGGTATGAAATCATTTGCTTAATATGCTTGATTATATATGATATGAATATTAATCATATACCTTTGTTACCTTTTACATGTCCTTCTTTATACTGAATATTTGGATTACTCCTTATTTACATAATGTTTTTTTGTAAATTTTGATATATCCTTGTTGACAGCCCTTTTTTGATCCCTAAAGAAGTGTAATACAAAAATACAAAAATTACTACAATAATAGTAATTTATATTTGTCACATAAACTGATTTAATAAATTTACTAAAATTGATATGTATTTAAAAAAATTTCGTATTCTGTAAAAGTAAACAATTTAAAATTATTTCAGGTTCACTAGCCATGTTGAATCGAGAATGTAAACTCGAGAAATGCCAACGTTCCTTACCAAATTTTCTTCAAAGGGGAGAAATGTCTAAAATAAATGCAAGAAAATTGAGAAAATCTTGTCCGTGAGTAGAAAGTTTTTTAAAAGTTTTATCATTTCCTTCAGAATATATTGCGTTTTTGTGAAGATTTTCAAAAATAAGCACGTTTATCAACAGTTGATTGATTAGTTGTAAGTTAAAGGGTATAATGATAAGAAAGAATGTAGATATGTATAATGACTTCAAATTGTTTCATTAGCGTGATGTATCAAAAATATGCCATTAATTAAAACAGAAACTTTATTTTAATTTGCTATGTGAATAAGAAAGAGCTATAAACGTCTTGTATTTTCTTATAAAGTGTGAAATCTTGAAATCTGTCTGTTTAATTATTCATACCATTGTTTCAACAATTCAGAGCAAACTATAAATTCCGTGGAAGAAATTAACTGAGAATTTGAGAACATAACGATTTGTACGGATATATATATATATATATATATATATATATATATATATATATATATATATATATATATATATAGGTCTTGTTTACATTACATTCAATCCATGTCTAGCTTGATCTAGTTGTTCTTTAATTATTTTCCTGATCTCCTCAAATGGTATATTATTCTTAGGATATATTATCGCCATATTTTTATTGTGTTGTCTAGATCTTTCTCTTCTGTTTATCGAAGAACTTCTTTTATCAATTTTGGATTTTGAGAGCTTTTGTACTACTTCGGCATAAGATCTTGTCATTTTTAATTTGGCCTTTCGAATAGGCAATTTCCTGTAGTTGTAGCATAATTATTTTAATAAATTCGCTTATTGCATATCTCCTTCTGGCTTGACGTGGATTTGTGAGTTTACTAGTTGTAATTTGTGCTTTTAATTCTTTTTCTATTTTTAATGCTTTATCTAAGCTGTAATTTTAAACTTGTGCATTGACCGAAATCAAACTGCTGTCCTCAAAAGTCTGAGCTACTCCGTGATGATGGTAGGACGTGCTCAAACCCCTCTGAATGTAGTCAGTATTTGTTATACATTAGGTTGGTGAGTAAGTTCGCAGCATCTTCAACAAAGACTTTTATTTAAACAAAAAATAATTATATCAATAAGTCAATTATATATTCGCCATTGCTGTTTAAAACCTCTTCCCACCTCTTGACCCATTTGTTGATGCCTTTCCTCACAAACTCACCTTGTCTGGAGCCAAAAAATTTTTGAGCCTATTTTTAAGGACCTCTTTGTTATCGAAGGCTTCGTATGATTTGACAAGGAGTGAAAAAGATGGTAATCGGTCGCATCAAGGCTCAAAGAATACGGCGTATGCCGAAGGACCTCCCATTTGAGATCTTAGAAGGCGGCTTTGTGACAACTTTTGCGTCAGGGGGCCTGGCGTTGTCATGAAGGAGTATGGTTTGACCATGTCAATCAAGTCTTTTCAGTCGAAAAGCCTCATTCACGTAGTGTAGCTGGGCAATATAGAGCTCCTTGTTGACTGAGGCATTCTTTTCGAGCATTTCTCCGGGCACCAAGAGGTCCTTAAAACTTGGCTCAACAACTTCTTTGACACCAGACCAAGCGATTTTTGGCGGAACGGTATCAACAAATGGGTCGAGATGTGGGAAGAGGCTGTAAACAGCAACAGCGAATATATAATTGATTAACTTATTGATATAATTATTGATTTTTGTTTAAATAAATGTCTTTGGTGAAGACGATACGAACTCATTCCTTAAACTAATAGTAGGTCTCTAATATTCGCCCCTTCGCCTGCGTGAGCCATCGGTGATTAACTGGTGTTTCCAAGGACCCCTTCGAGGAGGTGGTGTTGGGATTGGTCTATTACAGTGATCTAAATGGAAAAACACTAAGCCAACAAAGCACACGCGACCAAAAAGTGGCGACTCAAAAAAGTGCAAATAATTATAAGATCTTTATTTCTAAATAGCCTCTGGGAACTTGTTCGGGGAAGAAATATACTTTTTTCTAATTTTTCGATCACTGTGGGGTGACTCCCAGAGGCAAAGATAAATTGGATACGAGATATTTTATAGGTATAAGATCTCTTAAGGCAATCGTTTTTCATGCGAATTCATAAAAACAAATATTTTACATAGCAAAACTGGATATATTTTTCACTTAAGTAATAATTAATTTTTTTAAAAAAAATTAGACCAATCCATCCAAGTGGAACTTTAAATAAATATGTCTACACTACTGGCCATTAAAATTGCTACACCAGGAAAGCGGCACACCACACACGTGAAATTTGCATGACAGGTAGAACTTGCTATGATATGCAAATGATTAGATTTTCAGCGCATTCATACAAAGCAGGCGACAGTAGCGACATCTACAATGTGTATAAAACCAAAGATTTGACAGCAGTTTTCTCATACTCAATTTCCGTTTCAAAGTTGTTTTCGGCAAAGAAAGTTGTTGTAATGCCTCGTGTAAGAAGAAGAAATGCCTATCAGCACGTGTCTGACTTTGATCGAGGAAAGATTATAGCCTACCGGGATTGCGGTTTATCGTACCGCAATATTGCTGCTTGCGTCGGTCGAGACCCCATGACTGTTAGCAGAATATGGAATCGATGGGTTCAGGACAATCATACGGAATGTCATGCAGGATCTCAGCGACCCCCATCACTAACAGCAGAGAAGACAGACATCTTATCCGCATAGTCACAAGGGATCGTACAGCCACATCACGAAACCTGAGTCGAGAAATGGAGTCATTTGCAAAGCAACAAGTTTCTGCTCGAACAGTTCGATGACGTTTGCAGCAGCATGGATTGTCTGCTCAGCGACCATGGCTTCGGCTACCATTGACACTGCGTCACAGACAGGAGCGCCTTCAATGGTGTGATCAGCGACGAACCTGGATGCGGGAATGGCATCACGTCATCTTTACAGATGAATCTCGGTTCCGTATACAGGACCCTGATGACCACATCCGTGTTTGGAGGCATCGTGGAGATACGCGCATTGCCAGCTTGCATTGGACATCGCCATAACGGCCCATCTGCTGGAGTGATGGTATGGGGTGCCATTGGATACAAATCTCGATTACCTCTTGTTCTCATTACTGGAATTTTGAACAGCAACCGTTACATTTCCGATGTGTTAAGGCCCGTGGCTTTGCCCTATCTTCGAGGCCTCCCTAATGCTTTGTTTCAACAGGATAATACACGACCGCATGTTGCCCGTACTGTTCTGAACTTCCTTGATACAGAACAGGTTCGACTGTTACCCTGGCCAGCACGTTCTCCTGATCTGTCACCAACTGAGAACATGTGGTCAATGGTTGCCGAGCGATTGGCACGCCATCACTCACCATCCACTACTGTCGATGAACTGTGGCATAGTGTTGAAGCTGCATGGACTGAGATCCCCGTACATGCCGTACAATCTCTGTTTGTCTCCATGCCTAGGCGGATAAATGCTGTTATTGCAGCCAGAGGTGGCTGCTCTGGTTACTGATTTCTCAAGATCTATACATCCTAATTTTCTGTAAATCTAATCACTTGTTCTTTCCTGTATCCAATAAATATCGTTCTGTTATTTGCATTCCTTCTTGGTGTAGCAATTTTAATGGACAGTAGTGTAGATTGGTGTAAGCATTTAAAAAAAATAAAAACGTGAAAGTTTTAGATTCGTTAATACTTTAAGCAACGTTGGGAAGAAGAGACGTTGAAATTTTTAGCTAAAATTAAATACTTATTGACAGTTAAACTTTTTATTTATGCACTTTAGAGGCTTGTTGTTATTCATGGAGTGCGTCAAAGTCGAAATCAAAAGATGCGAAGGTAAAACTTTCGAGCAGCTCGCAGTATCTGCAGAAATAGATAATGCAGTCCTCGGAAGAGTTCTTCACGGAACGTCAGGTCTTCTTATGGACTTATGCAATGAAACCACAGCAATTCATAAAGGTAACTTTGATAATAATAAATGCCTATATCAGGAATCAATTCTTTTAAAAGTTAGGGATATTTTGTTATTTTATATGAAGTAATAAAAATATCCCTGATGATAAAGAAAGGTATTTGAGTATTATTTTTTTATAATTTTTCTTTTAGACTTGTTTTTAAAATATATCAAATTACCTTTAAAAGGAATACATTTGAAAGCTGGAAACTAAATAGAATTTTAAAAATATAAGCCCTAATTGGATATTTTCAAATGCTTTTTTTAAGTTAGATTTATATTTTGATTTAACACTAATCTGAAATGATCAGGACAAATACGGTTTGTAATACTTTCATTTTACTGATGATCAGAAGATTTTTACTACTTTGCAGTAGATTAGTTAATCCTACTTCTAAATCAGATTAATATCTGTGACGTGCAAACATTCCTTTTAAATAAAATTCATAGTATAAGACAGTGCGTAACAAAGTTCTCAAATCTTTGTTCAAGTCTTTTCTGATGGATTATCCATAAAGAGTTGTTCACGGTTATATAATGAAGGCAAAAAAAAAATCTAAAGGTGAACAATTTAATACTTGATATATTGAAAAACGAATTCATAAACAACTGACAGAAAAATCTTTAAAAATGTATTAAAAGTCCTCCTGCAAACTAAAACTATCAATAAAATGAAAATTTGTAAAATCCTAACATAATTGTATTCTATTGCATACAATTATGTTAGGATTTTACAAATTTTCATTTTATTGATTCTATGATAATCGCTTATTAAAATTTTAACGCTTAAAAGTATCTCTATATTTGAAGAAAATGCTATTTTCTTTCATGACTAATCATAACCACAAAATATGTTAATGTATATGTTCAAAAAGCCAACCAAATAGCCAAAAAATATTATGTGTTTTAGGTTCTAATAATATGATTTATAGTATTTTTCAAAACTAACCATTAATACAGCAGTGCCCAACCTTGTGCTCGCGAAAATAAGTGTACTTGCCGATCATTTTGTATGTGCTTGCCAGCCCGATTAGGTAATATGAACAAAACACATTTAAAAAATAACCATTCATTTATATTTCTTAATAGTTAAAATAGGATAAGTATTTATAGTCATAAGAGATTTCTTACAAGACGTTATAAAATAATTGACTGCACATTCATTCTTATACATTCATCAAGTATGCCGATGAACTTGATAGTGAAAATGGAATCGTATTGCTTCATTCCAAGTCTGATGACTCAGCTGGGGAAAAGTATTCCAAAGAATTGTAGAACTTCATTCCCCAATAAAACAGTTTTTTAAATCTGGAAACGAAAATTGTAAAGAATTGGATGATTTAATAATTGGCTACGCGATCGGTATTTTCTAACGGATATAATAACTAAACTGAACGAAGATCTCCAGGGAAAAGAAAAAAACCTTTTTGATTGACTGGGGCTGTAACTGCTTTTTACATGAAGTTAAATTTGTGTATAAATCAAATGAAAGATAAAAAAATTCTATCGTTTTCATAATTTATCAATAATATTAATAACTACAAGGTAATTAAAACAAAAAATAATCGGAAAATCTAAATGCACTGAAAAATAATTTTGAACTCTGCTTCTCTGATTTCCATAAAGTTCAAATAATATTATTATTAATCTCTAACCTATTTCTCGAACTTAATAT
>JAJQOW010000419.1:0-85000 GCA_037975125.1 Latrodectus hesperus | reverse complement strand
AATTTGTACTGAAAGCACAGAAAAGAATTAAATCAACTTTATCAAAACTCCTTGTTTTATAAATGACTTAGAAAATTAAGCTTAAATTCAATTATAAGAAAGTATATTTTTTGTCCACGTGACCAGCTGTGTATAGTAAAGCTTTATTTGCAAGTATCATTCCATTTAACTTATGGTACATGTCTAGTACCTAAAATATTAAAAAAACTACACTAATGATTGACTGCGTATAACTCGTGTAGTTCTTATTTTTTCTTACGTTAAAGAAAGATTAATAAAATTAATAGAATTAATGAGAGTAAAACTAATATACATAATTGTATTTGATTTATATAACATTTTAAATTAAACCTTCGTTACCAATTAGAGAGAATTTAAAAATTAGTTACATTTTTTAAATAATTATATCTATGTGAAACAAAGATTTATATATATTTATGAATTAAAAATATTTTACTAATTGTTCAACTAGTTGAATATAATTTTCAAATTATCAAGGACTGAAATTTATTACATTTCCAGTTGTTTCGTAAATAAGAATATTATCTAAATAAACATTTCTAAAATGTAAACAAAATACAATATTTTTTAAATATATATATATATATATATATATATATATATATATATATATATATATATATATATATATATATATATATATATATATATATATATATATATATATATATATATATATATATATATATATATATATATATATATATATGTATATATATATATATATATATATATATATATATATATATATATATATATATATATATATATATATATATATATATATATATATATATATATATATATATATTTATATATATATATATATATTAAACTTAGTGTAATAAGTAACAATTATCTAATTTTTATTGAATATTTTTTCATATAATAGACTGTTAAGTGTGAAAATATAAATTTTTTATTTTTTATTTCCTTTTATGCATAGTTTTAAGTAAAATGTAAATTTTTATATGCATTTTTACCAAACACAATGTGTATTAACATCGGGTATCATTGACTATTTTTCCAGCTTGTCCTTGTCACTCAAATGTGAATCATATATTTATATTTAAATGATGAAGAAAGAAATGCGAATAATAGTTATAAAAGCAATTATAATAAATAAATGAAATATAAGTTTTAATATAACTTTTTGTCTTAAAATGAATAACTTATCTCTAAAAAATGTTCTCTAATTTTCTCACATTTTAACCTAACAGAAGTTCGATTTTCATTGAGGTGTATCAATAATATGTAAAACAAAATTTATTTTGTATGTAACTCGTATTTATTGTTAATATAAGATAAAAATATTTCTTTATAACAGTGATATTTTTTATATATTAACATAGACAAGTCCACTTTTAACTGTCTGTATTTTCATAAAAATATTTTAAAAAATATGATCACATAGTTTAATTGTGAGGTTGTTAAAAATGTGTTCATAAATATTACAAAGAGCTTTATTTCATTGCAAAACCAATATAACTACTTAAACCTTATTTAGCATAATGTTTTTCGATAATAAAAATGACTTTAGTGTGAAAATAAAATTCTTATTAAATGGTTAACTATATAGGTTCATATAATTATTAATTTTTTATAACTTAGATATTCTACGAAATTATTTTAAATGTAAGCAAAATGTTAAAAACCGGACAGTTTAATTAAAACATTACATGATTAGGGGTTTGAATACATAGAGAGAGAGAGAGAGAGAGAGAGATAATCGAATTATTCAAATTATTAAATAGAAAATGAAATGATTAATTTACATTTAAAAAAAATATTTATCCTTTTATTATAAAAAACTATCTTAATGTAATACTTTAAAGTAATTTTTTAAGCCAATGTTTTTCGCTATGGACTAAAATAATTTCATTTAACTAATTTTTCTTAAAAGTAAATTTAGATTTTTTATTAATTTAAATTTTTAAGAAAGAAGTTGAGGTCTTTAGAAAACATATATATCCGTCCAGTTTGTCTAGTGGTCAGCGTACCTGACTGGGATAGAGAGGTCTTGGGTTTGAATCCCGGTTTGGACATGGACGTACTTTCTCTCTCACTCTATCCTGTCTTTGTCCTTTCCTTGTATGAATGTGTTGTGAATGGTTGCCTACCCTATAAACGGACTCCTATGGCATGTGTGTACTGAGGAAGTCGGACTCGTCACCAAAATAGGGTTCAGTTGGAAAAGTGGAGCAGTGCACCTTATAATGTCAGTCTAGCTGTCATACGACAACAACACTTACAACATTGTTATTTGTCTATTTTAAATAAATTCTCTTTATAAATTGTTTCTTTCCAACTTTATAAGAAAATAAGAAATAGAAATAGATATCAGTTTTTTGTTATTTTACATAAATGTGTTTCAAATTTTTGTAATTTTTTAGTGCGGGTGTTTACCTTATCGCTTGCGTCTCTGAGGAAGTTCAGAAGGATTGCGGGGAAGAGGCCCGGATCACGATGGTCGAGGTTATGAGAAGATCCAAAGCCGTTCTTTATCACTTTTGCAGAATAGAAGACTTATTGGAGGCTAAGACTGAGTTCAAACAATCTCTTCAACTAGAAGGGGATCGTAGAATCATATTTGAAGAAGCTTTTGATTTGCGCAAATGATTTTTCTGCTCTAACTCTGTTTTCACATAAATGAGAATTTTACTTGATATAAATCTATGAAATGTTTACAAATAAACTTTTTAGCTATTCAATTAGTTCTATATTTCCTTAGTTTTTTTAGTCTAATGTATTTAGTACGGAGTATATTTTGCTGTTCATTGTAATATTTTAAAAAGAAATTTCAAAGGTAGAATATGTATGAATTTAAAGTACTTTGAGACTCGGAAACCAAATACATTTTTCAAAAATTCATGTGTCATTATACACATTATATATTTTGACTTCATTATGCTTTGTTTTATTTAACTTCTAAACTGTATTCATATGAATGGTTTAATATAAATTTCTTTTAAGTACCAAATTTATTAATATTTAATATTTTTAAATGCGTAGTCCCATTTGATTTTCTAATCCAATTATTTCCTACATTTATCTTTATTATATTTATTACATTTATTATTAATCTAATATATTATATCTTAATAATATCTTTAAAATATTTAAAAATTAATCTTGTTAAATTTTTTCTACTAAAGTAAGCATTTGAATCAAATGTATTATCCAATTAACAATAAATTGTAAGAAAATCCCAAAAGAAGATTAATATTTATTAAAAAAGAACAATATTAATCAATTTTTTCTTCAGCTCAGAAAACAAAACTTTATATTTTTCACTTTTTTATTAAAATTATAATGGAATGTTTGTAACGTTTGAAGTATTTTGAATATTTCTTTTATCTTGGAACTTATCTATAATGAGCCTTAATATAATTTTTTATTTCAAACCCGTTGTATAAATATTTACCTAATTCTATTACCTAATTTAAATACTTTAAATAATTTCTCATACTAATTTCAACTTGCATGTAATCTTTACTGATTTATAAAATGACGTATAAAATTACATTTTCAAAATATTCATGTTTATAAAATTATAACACTTACTGTGAAACAGAATGAAAAATATACAGTAACAGTGATAAAAATGATTTGTTAATACTGAAGTCACTAAGCATATTTCAATACAACAATGTATATTCAATACAATCAAAAATGAATTTCAAACGATATACTGCACCATACACAATTAAATTTAAGTATAAAGTTAGTTAAATGCCTCATTGTAGTAATATCAGTATTTCTAGGTAATTATTTTGCACAATCTAAGCAAATGAATTTTTGTAATGTTTACCTCAAGTTCTAGAAAAGCCTATTTTGCAGCAAAATATACTGAGAAATATACCGTTTATCTATTGATTTATAATATCTAACTTGAATTTTTAACTATCCATTTAAATAATAGTTTCATGCAGTCATAAGCAATTAGAGTTTTAAAATCAGAATATTTCTTATGACTTTTGCATTTTCATAAAGATAGATGCGTTAGTGTAATTATATTACTATAAAATTAAATAATTGCACATTAAGTGACATTTCTCATAGAGTATAATCTCTGAAGTTTAAATTCATTTTTTATATTAACAACAAATAACCAAATATCATAAGATATCTTTTATCGTTAATATTTTATTACATATACCATTATTTAATATATCCGTTCTGCTCAATTTTTTATTATGAAAATGCATGTTTTTATTATTTGTATGAAGAAATTTCAATTTATTTAATGTCACATCGAAATAAATATTTTCGTGTGAGTGTTAAAGTATTTTATAACTAATTCTATCAAAATTTTAAGCGGCTATTTCTATATTATGCTATGTCTCTTGTCAATAATATATTAACCAATAAAAAAGCCCGCTTTTCGGATTCTTTTCTGTAACTTTATTGGATATTTTCTTCTGTTTTAAATTGAATACATATATTATGCTATTCTTGTATGTGTTGAAATAACTGAAAAGATTTTAAGTTCTTAAGACTTATGTGTAGGAAATTTAAAAAAAATATAGTAATACACTTTTTGGTTAATGATATGTTTTATAATAAACAAACAAACTATTTTAAGATTTAATATTATTAATCGATAACCTCAAAATCAAATAAAGAAAATAGAATGGCTTCGACAAAATATCTGAAAAGTAAAGTTAAACAAAATTTAAGTATTTGAAAAGATCAGTTATTTAAGAATTAATTTTTAAGTCAAAATGTTTATTAGTGCCTGCTGTAATCATTCATTAAGTGTAAAATAGGAAAATATCATTTTGAAATTCATATAGAAAAGTAAAACTAATGTATTAACTCATTAATTGATCAATACATAATAACAATGTATGCATACTTGAAACGTCTTTCTTTCGCATCTATTAGACATTTCTATCACTTTCTTTCTCTTCCATGACTATTGGCAATATTGCTTGCTGATATATCAGTTTGGTAAATAATTTCTTAATTTTTGAACTGTACCTCTGTCCAAAATTCCTCTTTATATATACATGTTAAACACACAAATATATATCTATATCTATATGTATATATATATATATATATATATATATATATATATATATATATATATATATATATATATATATATATATATATATATATATATATATATATATATATATACAGGGTGTCCAGAAAGGACTCCCTGATTTCAAAATTAAATATCTCGAAAACAAAGATAGGTAGAGGAATGCAGTAAAAGGTATGTTTATTGTGAAAGCTGTAAGAATTTTATACAGCAATTTGAAATAATAGTTACAAAAGCTGCTAACAGATGGCGCTGTACAATGTACAGCTCAAATCAGCATACATAAATGAAATAATCGTTTGAAAACATTCTTTGGAAAAAATCACATCACAATGTTTTGAACGCTAACCTACTTTCACGCTTCAATAGCTGGGCTTCGGATCAATATTTACACTAAACACTTTGTATGGCGTCTATTTTACACCATCTATTCGCAACTTTTGTAACTATTATTTCAAACTGATGTATTGTATTCTAACAGTTTTTACTATAAACATACCGTTTACTGCATTCCTCTATCGATCTTCGTTTTCGAGATATTTAATTTTGAAATCAGGAGTCCTTTTCTGGACACCCTGTATATATATATATATATATATATATATATATATATATATATATATATATATATATATATATATATATATATATATATATATATATATATATATATATATATATATATATATATATATATATATATATATATATATATATATATATATATATTACAACATTTTCTGCTGCGATATTTTTACAAATATTTACTAAAATGTTAATAAATGTAAATTTCAATCTAGCTCTTTAATTTTATAGCTTGAAATGCTTTCTATTGACAAAATGTGAATTAAAATTTTATACCTACGAAAAAAATCCCTCTTTTTATGAACCAATTTGTCACCAAACTAATTCACATGTTAAATTCCTACCAGTGTATGATTTTTTAAGGTTTTTATAAACTTATCTGATGATCCATACATAAATATGATGAAAAACTGAAGCTAAATTATTGAAACTAAATAGCTACTATTAGTGGTTTTAAGTAACTAACAGTTTAATATATTTGGTAAAATTAAAGTGAAAAAGCAAAAAGAAAAAATTTAAATGTATGGGAATTTAATTAAATTTTTAAACCTGAATGCAAAACATGTTCTTAGATTAAGTAATGCTTAATCTAAGTTAAAGTAATTTTCGAAAAATTTATACATACATTTAAATTAAGATTTTTAATTTCTTTTTATAAATAACATAATTTATTTTATGTTATTTATAAAAAGAAATTAAAAATGAATAATTAATTATTTTATATAACATAATTAATTATTCCTTTGGGTTTTAAGAAAATAATGTAATTCATTTTTTTAAAATTTAAATCAAAGAAAAATTAGTTTAAATAGAAGATTAAATTGATCCATTTATAATCTTACTAATTTTCCTGGAATTCTTAAAAGCTTATTTGATATTTTGATTAGAAAGTACATTTTTAAGATTTACGATTTAACCGAAATACATTACAGAATATATTGATGATGGTAAGATGAAAATTAATTAAAATCTCTCTATTCATATTAAACAACAATAACTTCCCTTAAAACAGCAATTTTGAAATCTCAAGTGTTTCTCAATCTAGTATCAAAAAATTTCATTTATATTGCTTATGTATTAAAAGATTATAGTTCCAAATATTTATAATTATTAAATAGTCTTTAACAGACTTTTAAGAACTTAAAACTAGAAATTTATCAAGACAAAATAAATAAATTAAAATCAAATTAATTATTAATTAAATACTGTAAGAAAAACTTTAGAATATTTTTTTCCTATTTATTTTTTGCTTTCCTATCCTATACTAATTTTAATTTCCTCCTAACTAAATAAAATGCTATAGTATGTTTACATACACATATTGAACTTCTCTCTCTCTCTATTATCTTTAATATTTCTTGATATATCTATAAAATTACAAACATAATTATATACATGATATGAAATCATCAACATTGAATTTTTTTCAGTTTTAAATATGTTTTACTTTTAGACTCTTAAAACAGAAAAATCAATAGCATATGATATTTCAAAATATTTATTCAAAAAGTTTTTCAATAATATCAGGAAATTATACAGCAATATTAAATCAGTGTCAAAAGGTAAACATTATTTTCTTTTTTTCAAATCAAAAGCCTGTTCAAAAATGCTTTGACGCTCTCCTTCTAGCTGCAAAAATTCTTTGAATTCGGTTTTTAACTCTTGAATATCTTCTGGAGCACATATCTTGCTCTTAAGGAATTTAGTTCTATTCACAATATCTATGAATGTATGCCTGGCTGTATCTCCACATTCTTTTTCCAGTTTTCCAGATAAAAAAGTAAAAACGTAACCAGCAACACTGAAAAATTAATATTATTGGAAAAAAATTAATGTTACTATAGGAAATTAACATTTTTAAATTTAAACTGACAAAGAAATTAAAGAATTATTTTTATCAATTAAATTGCAAAATTAATTTTTTTACTACACTAATTTATTTTCCAAACTGGAAGATTACTGTATTTAAACGTCTGTGCACTTTGGATTGCTTATTGTTTTCAAATTGTTATACCTGTATAAGAAAATAAAAAAATAAAAAATTCATTTTAATAAAATATTTTTTTTAAGATATACTTCATTATAATTGAAATAAATAATTGCCTTTCAGGACAGAAAACCTTTTAACGATTCAAGATATAAATTAATTAGATTTCATAATAGGTTGCAAATTAGAAAATACCATCAATTTTTGAAATTTCAGATATTTAAAAAAATACAGGAATTCAATTATTTTGTTCTAAATATTTTTATTGTATCGTAATTATCATAAAATTTGACGTTTTCTAGAAAATTGTACTTAGAAATTCTGCATCGTGCAAGTTTTATTAAACCAATTGACTCAACTTTGAAACATTAAATAATGTACTTTAATTCTCTTCTTTCATCTAAGAGCGAATTGTAAGAAATGAGATTCATATTGAAACTGAAGTAATTCAAATCAATCTAATTCATTTCCAATTTTTTATTATTATTTTTAATGCAATTTGTTGGTTCAATATTTTTTTATTTATAAAAAACTAAAACTGCTTTTAAAAATGTACTTAAGTCACTTTATGTTATTAAAGTTTTGAAAAGTTAGCATAGTCACTCTAAAATATTTATCAACATATATTAATATTTTTATTCGTTTTGACTATACCACTAGCTTTGAATTTTATCAATTAAATATCTGTCAGTTCAAGGTAGGCAATTCAAAAGCTTTTCCTATTATTTGGTAATGCCAGTATTATTATTAGATCTGGAAAAATTGTTTTAAACTAGTTACTGGAATTTGGAAATAATATTAAAATCTTAAAGTCATGATTTTTTTTATAGAAGTGTAATTCTACATGTGTTTTAAGAAAGTAAGTGGTATTAGTTATAAGATATTTGTACTGGAAAATATATACATAAAAGTGAAGTGCAAGAACATAGACGTTAAGCCACACAAATTCTGTAGTTATCTTCTTATTAACTAGAGAGTACTCTATATTCCACCATATATATCCTAATAAAGAGTGTTGTTGTTGTTGTCATGTGCCAGCTAGGCTGACATTATGGGGTGCGTTGCTCCACTTTTCCAGCTGAACCATACTTAAGTATAGAGTCCGACTTCCTCAGTAAACACATGCCATAGGTACCCGTTTATAGGGTAGGCAACCATTAACAACCCATTCATACAAGAAAAGGACAAAGACAGAATAGGAAGAGAGAGAAAGTACATCCATGCTCGAACCGGGAATCGAACCCAGGTCCTCCCTATACGCAGTCAGGCATGCTGACCACTAGACAAGTTGGGCGGCTCCTAATAAAGGTCCCAACTAATATGAAAAAAATTCAGTAATTGAATTTAACATTTGATTTACAGACTTTGTGATTAGAATGGTAATTTTTTTAAAAAATTACTAGTTGATATTTCAATCGAATTTTAAAAAGAACACTGGTAAGGGGTCTTGAGACACTGTATAAATTAATTTTTTTCTAAAATTATAATTTTAGATTTAAAATAAGTATATCGTAATAATATTTCAACCTATCTTATCAATTAAAATTTTTATAAACCTACAATTTTTAATTGTAATAAGTAAGTGTATTCGTACATGTAGAGCTGCAATCAGTTTACTTACAGACATTTAGTACTGCTTTCTGGGTTAGGTCCCTCAGAATAAGCTAAGGACAGTAAATTTCTTCCTTGTCTTACACATTCCTCAATTTCCTCCCTTATGAGAACCCTTTTAATGCAGTCAACATTTTCAACATAATCTGTTCATGCAGAAACAAATATTCTGTTATCAATGATGCAGTTATTCACAACAATTTAAAATTGTAAATCATTCACCAAATGATGCCATCAATTTTATATAATTACCTTTTAACGTTAAACTTGAAAATTAATGAAACAGCCCGTATATTAGATTTTATAATTTCTATAAAATTAATGTGTGCAAATTATAATATTAGATCTAGTTTGAAGGTTTTAACAAAGGATAGTAATGGTGACAAAGAAAGATACTTATTAAAATTTATCTATTAACTTGGGAATTATTTTTTCTATGCTTAAACTGTTTTTCCTTAGACAAAACAGTATTTTAACGTAACTTAGAAATGTATTTTACTCATTTTCTCTGATTAAATCAACTGTTTTGATAAGTGAAAAGATATTTTCAATTATTATACGATAACTAAATCATCCTACATTTTCTGAATAGGAGTCATGTTTTAATGTCTTAACATTCCTTCACAGTTTTCAGTGTTTTTAGAACAAATCTGATTTTTTGTCCTATGTGTGTAAGATCGAATCACTATACTATCAATTCATAAATCTTCAGCTATGCGTTTCACTGATGTTAAAAGATTGAGTTTTTATGAAATTAATTTCCTTATACGTTTGTAGAAAAATGTTTGTAACGTAGTTCTCTGTGTAAAAGATCCTCAATTCAAATTGTCGTTTGGCGAAAATTTGCATGCATCAATTTGAATAAAAGGATGTATTTTTGAACATCTCTACAAGACAAGGTTTCAAAGTTCTTGAAACAAATATAACATTTTGTCCTATAAATTATGTAGGTAGAATTTAATTGTAAGTGCATATTTTTGCTGTGTTTTGGTTATACCAAAAGATTATCCTTAAAATTCACTTAATGTGCTTACAAAACCTTTATTAAGATAACTTTCTTACAGCTTTTGACGTTATTGTCTGAGAAACATTATCAGCATACTAAATCTTCTATTTAGATTGACTCTTGGTAAAAATTTAAGAAAGTAAACTAAAATGGCAGGATTGTATGTTCAGGAATTCCAACAATACCTTCAATACTTCAATGTCTCTAGTGCAAATATAATTTTCATATCCTATCATAGGAATTGATACAAGATACAATCATTATTCAATAAATCCATAAATCTTCTTAATGTTTTACATATGTTATAAGATTATTATTAAAATTCGCTTTGTGTGCGTATGAAATAGTTTTCCAAGCTTGTATTTTTAGTAGTTGATGTTATTATGGGAAAATATTCTTTGTAAAAAGCATCTTTCACTCAAATTTGACATTTGGGAAAAATTTCTTTCACTTGACTAAGACATGCCAACAATAGATTTAGTCATCAAAATTTCTTAACAACTGTTTTTGCATCAGAATAATATTTTCTTTGCTTAACATTTTTATCATTTTACATAGAAAAATTTTACATATTTTATATATGAGTATTTTTTAATTACATTGCAAACTGAAACTAAGCAATTGCAGTTTTACAATCCTGACGTTTTTGTGTACTCCAAATCTAGTTGTTTTAATTGATTATGCATTTGAATATATATTGATTGCAAAGTTTTATTTTTCAATCTTTGAATGATAAATTTTGTAATATTTTTCTGGCGTTCCTCTATTTCAAATAATTTTGATTACAACTTAATTTCATCCAGTCTTTTCAGCAATAAACTTGATTCATTTCATAAATTTCTTTTTCGCAATCAATTATTCTTTTTACTTGCTCCTTTACAATAATAAATTTCAAAAACTGCCTAAAATTGTAAAAAATGTGATCGTTTTCTAAACAAAGTGTTTCTTTTATCGTTTTTTTTAATTTTTAGTTTTTAGTCATCTCTATTAGAGATTATGTTTCTGCGAATTTTTGTTCTTGGATTATCCAACATTTGACTTTAGATTTTAAGGGTTATTATATATATTAAATTATAATAGAATTATAATTGTTCATACCAATGAAACACTTTCCAATCGTTCATTTTCTGTGTAACTATTCTATATTTATTGTCAGAACTTTTAAAGGAAGAGAATAGTGAATTTTTAAGGATGTGTGATAAAAACAAATGCATAGCAATCATATAAATACAATATAGTGTGTTTATTAACAGTCAAGATTGAACTTCGGATCTTAAGAGCTGCAAATTTAACACATTTTTATATAAATACTTCTATAATATATATTCTGAAATATTAATGATATGTGTCCTCAAGATGTATATTTTCTCAAATATTAATTTTCAAGTGTTGCTAAATTCGCAAATACTCTGATGGACGAAAAGATAAATTATGAAGAAGGCATTTTTAAGTATTTTAAGAATGTAAATATTAAATATTTTTATTCATGTGAGCAATATTCATAAATCAATAAAATAAAATTGTATTTGCTTTACAGGAAATTTTATCTACTAGGAGAAATCCTCATTTATTAGATGAGAAATACGCATCAAATAAATGTGTATAAAATTTTTTATCAATAATTTCCTGAAAAAATTATACAAACATTGGTGTTTTCAAAAACTTCTATATTTGTACCATTTTTTCAGATTATAATATCTGTTTAATTCCAAGAATAATTTTGAATTAGGAATTGAAGAACAAAAAAACTTTTGGTATGTATAATATATTAATAGTACTGATTTATTGAAATTTAGTTAAATTATAAAAATTAACTGAATTATACAAATGCATTTCTTATGTAATAAAAAAAATTACACCTTTATGATATATTTTAATTACATAATTTAGAAAAATAACATTTTACTAAGAATGCATTAATTATATTTTACTAATCTTTTAAAAATATGGTTATATGAAATTACCTTTATGTATTTTTGTATCTTCATTACAAATGTCGCTAACAAGATTTGAAATTCTTAAAAGAATGGTTCCAATGATTGAATCTAGTTTATCTTCAGAAGCTGCTAGTTTTTTCAAAATTAGTATTTGCACATGTTTGGAGTTCTTCTGAAAGGCACTGTATGAACTCCAAAAAGTTTCTAAAGTAAAAATGCAAACATATAATAAATTTTCGAAAGCATCTTAAAAAATCTAAGTATTAATGAATATAGATTCATACTATCCAATATATTTGGGAAAAATACCAATACCGTTGGTATAAAGTTCATATAATAATCCCTAGTATTGCTATATTAGTTATAAAAATTTGTAAAAAAATAATGAATACTTTAAGAATTTTTTGTACCGCTGCCGAGATTATGTGTGCTATGAGATAAAGCAATTTTGGCGAAATGTTTTGACAATGGATTTTTTAAAACCAAGTTATATAAATGAATATAGAGAGGAGCTATTTTGCAAAATATAATATTATTTATAATAGGAGTAAACTCCTAACCAAAAAGATTAGCTTTAATAAGTGCTTTAAATTTAACTTTCTTCTTTTTCTTCTGTCCAAAAGTATAGAAAAAAATGAAATATTATGAATATTTTAAAAATAAAATAATTTAAGATACATGTTTAATAGTAATTTAATATAGTAAAATAATTTTTATATATAAACCAAAAAATCCAAAACTATAAAGTTGTCGTACTTAATCTTCCAACTGAATTTATAATTTATTTTTAAAATAAAGTAAGAAAGAAAATAGTTTACAGTGTATTAAAAACATTTATTCTTACACATAATATAAAAAACAACACAGTCAAGTTTTGAAAAAAGAAATATCTAAAAAATTCCATACAGAAAATATAAATCCATTATATTGCCAATATAATTATTAATAAATGTTTGACGAAGCGTCTTTCATAGAAGGATTTAAAAAGCAGATATCATTATTAATATGGATTATCTCTTTGATTTATTGTTTTTTTTGTGATTAAACTTTGATTTTTTTAATGTTTTAATTCTGAAGTGCCTATTTTTCATTTTTCAAATCATTTTCTGAGAAACTATTATAACATAAAGACATTGCAAGAGATTAGAACAATATTAGTTATGATATAAGAAGTTAGATTGAAATTATATTACTGGTCACTAAATGTCACCTGAAAGATTTTCTTATGACTAGTTACAGATTAAGTTTGAATGTTTTTTTCTTATGACTGTCATAAGATTTTCTTAAATGGTTGATTTTGCTGTTTTTTTTACTTTTTTTGATGCATTCATTTCGCTAAGTTAAAAATTGAAAAAAAATTTATTGATTTTGTAAATTTGTTTACATATTTAAATAATCCCAATATTTATATCATTTATTATTAAATATATTATTTTCTGTTGTTTTAAATTCATTGGTTACATCTGGCATCATTCACGAATTTGTTTGTCATGAAATTAATTTGTTGTTATCTTAACCATATAATTTTAGATCATGTATATTCCCTTCAAGGATTCAGTTTATCTCAGAACTAATTAATTTTTATAGAAAAAAAAATTTATATCAGAAAAATAAAATATAGTCTCACCGTCAATTTACTGAAAAAAATGTTTCATTAATTGCATTCAACTTACAACAAAGTTTATAATATTATTCAATTTATTCCTCTTTTGCAAGAAATTGCAGTGGAGGGAAAAGTAAACGTAAACCCACTATTTTCAATAAATTAAAAAAGTATCGTGCATAAAAGAAACTTTAAAATATATCGTAATTTTTAGGTATATTGATAATTTATCTTCTTAATTATTACCAAGTTGTCAGATATTCGGATGCAGTGGTGGGGATGCCCAAAAACTAAATGTAATTGTCACACACACAAGCATATGAATACTGAAGGAAGAAAAATCAAATACCTGTCAGAAAACAGGACATCGCTTCCAACTTCAGCTCTTAAATGCAGGCTTGGAATGTACAAGGGATTTCCTTCTGCAAAATGCGTTATCCTATTATACAGGGTCATCGAAAAAGAATGCCGGGATTTTCAGACCTTATAAAAAATGAATTCTTAAATGTATGGAAATGATTCTTGTATTGAAATATCGAAAAAGAGTGTAAGTTTTATTTTGCTTTCCACAAATGGATGACTTGGAAACTGTTACTGTGGAAATAAAATCATTTTTATGCAGGATGAAACTCACCTTCATTTTTTCCTTGTGCGTGAAAGCTTGAATGCTAAATTCGCCCGACTCATTAATTGGAAGAGATGGCCCAATTCCATGGCTTGTTCAAAGCAATGACCTTATGCCTGAAGACTTCTTCTGCTGGGGGTACATTAAGAATATTGTGCATAGTGAAAGGATTGCTGATATCGGCCACCTGAAACGTCGAATAATTGCAGCAATTGAAACTGTAATTCCAGATAAACTTTTCAAAACATGGAACGAGATTGATTATCGTTTCGATATTTGTCCAGCAACAAATGGTGCACACATCGAAACCTATTGAAATGCGTATAAAACTTTTGGACAATTCTTAATATGTTTAGACTAAATTTATTTCATACATGTGTATTAATTTCTCTGCTACAAACTTGTAATCCCCGGCGTTCTTTTTCGATGACCCAGTACTATGTTTCGGTGAAAAAAAATATATTACCATATGGTAGTTAGCTTAGAAATTAAATACGTTTGTCTTAGTTACGTTTTTTTACAGAAGAATTTCTCATAACGAGATTTCAGGCATTTCATAATAGAATATTTATTGGCTGTATGGAGTATTCGCATGTCATAAAGAAGAAAAACTGAAAGATTTTTTAAAAGAAGAAATTAAGTTTTATCATAATTTAGGTATGTTTTAATTTATGTTATTCTAACATATTTTATGGGAAGTTAAAATTTTATGTACCCCCAAAGCAGATTGCCAATTTAATCCATTTGTTTTCAGTTTATCAGTTTTATAACATTTTTTTTATTAAAACATTTCTTGGATTTATCAAAATGTGTTCCTTTTTATGCATATCGTTGTGCATAATTTTAACTTTTTATTTGAATAATAGTGTATTTTCTACTTTATAAAAATTTATTTCTAATTATATTAATTAATTGTTACAGTCTTTGAAAATGTCCTTTTCAAAATAGTTGCCGACCTCAAAAGATGACCGTAAAATATTACACTAATCTAAGTCCAGTTTAACGAATCAGTATCCTTAGAGTTTACCATATTTCATAATTTTCATATTAATTTTTATACACTTGTAGAGTATTTCTTATACTTGTTTTCGCATATATTTTATACTTGTAGATGTATTGTCATTTATTTACTTGTAGAATTTTTTGGTAATAGAGGATTGTTAATTTACTTTAGAATATTGTCTTTAATTTAATTGTAGAGTATTGTTATTTTAGCATGTGTACAGAGTTATTTGATTGTCTCAATTCAATTCTATTTATATGCAAAATAAAATTATTATAAGGCCCCCCTGTTGTTTTCTGATGTTTTTATGAGCACAAATTGCATGAGCACTATACTCAACCCAACTGATGATCTATTGTGGTTCACACTAATGATGAGCGTAAAATAGGTCGTGGTCTCAATATCTTTTCACTGGCATCGAGAGGTGGTTGCCAACTCTAATATTGAAATCATTAGTTCCCAGTGGCTTAAAATTATGAGATGACTGTATTTAAGTGTCCAAAATATCAAGCAAATTGTAAAACACACTAATAAAAATTCTTACGAAGTTTCCTTTCAAATATTTCTAATAAAATGCGGAAATGGAACAAAATGTTCTAAATTTTGCCGCGATTATAGGGTCAAAATTAAATTTTCAACATAATTATCAAAGGTGAAACTAATGTTTTAATGCACTACAATTGTAATTAAATAAAATACTTTTTATATGCTTTAATTCCCTATCCTTATTTTGACAATGTGAATAAATTATAATTATGACATGCATGAAAGTTTTATTTTTTTAAAATAAACACCAGACATTTGGTAAGATTCTTCACAATTTTTAAAATATTTATACTCACGGACAAGCTTCTGGTAGTTTTTCCGAACTTATCAGAAACATGTTATCACTGGTAAATGTATTTGGTAGTAAAGGCTGACATTTTTGTGGACCACACTCTTTATTCAAAATAGCTGATAATCCTAAAACACAGAAATAAAATATGTTTTTCAATGTAGTTTGTTTAGTTTATTCCACATTATATGAATTTACTTAGCAGAAGAGAAATGTTATGGAAGTTTACTTACAAAAAATTAAAAATTAAGTTAAAAAAAGAAAAAAATTCTAAGAAAGACACAAAAAATTGAACTTAATAAGAGGAGCATAGAAATATATTACATATTAATGTATCATAAATGATTTAAAATATTTTTATAACTTAGTAAATTAATAACTATTTTTAATGATGTCATACTTTATCATTATAAAAAACTGTAATACAAAATGTATAATGAAAATCGATATCATTTATTAATCAGAAAAATGTAAATAATAAATCAACAGCTGATTTTAAGTTTGTTGCCACCAAAATGTCAAACTTTTGTCAAATTTTTTATTTTATCTATTAAGCCTTTATGGCAAAATTTGAGTTGGAAAAAAGCCTATTACAATGTTATGTATACACTTACCTTTGAAAATTAGGTCTTTTAAAAGCAAAATGAAATAAAATTATGATATTGAAATAAATGATTTAGAGTTGCACAACTAATGACATTTAATGTTTGATGCATTGAAATGATAACTATTTTTGATCTTAAATACATGTGTATTAAAATTTGAGAAATAGAATGTGACCTTTAAATGAGGGGAAACATATTTAATAAATTAAAAGATTAATTTTTTTGCAATCGATAAAAAAATATGCTTAGTAAGATATTGTTAAACAGTTAAAGGCTGTTCTTGGCTTTTTAAAGTACAGCTTATAAAACCCAGGCGATATTTAAATATCGCAAATAGAAAAATAGGAAATTTCCAATCAGGATAATAAATTTCACGAATAATGTTCAATTAGAGTAAAATAACGAAAGAATTATTTCATTATATTCATCAGTAAAAAGATTTCAAAATGGAAATTTTCATTACTAACAAATAATTAGATCTCGTATGTTTAAGAATTGATAAAATACCTGGATAACCACCACCACCTACTAACTGCAAATAGGTAAATTATTAGTGGTGAACTGTATTCGTGAAGAAAAAAGAAAGAAAGTTGATTAATCTTTTTGAGAAAAGTACGTGTAGAAAAAGGAAACAACAATATTCATCATTCATTAGTAACTCACACATTAAAAGATTCCAACTTTATTCCAAGAAAAATAATTCTATTTAATCATAGTATGACTTATTTTCAAAACAAATTACATATCATGTAACGTCTGTATTAATAAATGAAAATTAAACTTGAATAACCATTTCAATATAAAACATTCAAATATCAGCTATGTACTGAATTTTAAGGAAGAGTTTCCGTAAATAAGGATCTGTATCCACAAATATGGAAAAATTTAAATAAAAACACTCATATCACACATCCCAGGATTTGCAAAAAGTAGAAATGCAACAGAAATATTTCTTTTTTCAAATATGAATTGATTCGAACCGGGGAAATTTTCCTCCAAAGATTTCGATGTCAAATTCAGGCTTCGATTAGTCCTTTAAAATTTCTAGAAATTGATATGAAAGAACATTATATTTTCGATAATGAAAAAGTTCCAATAATCAGATTAATCAAACCATTTCATATAATTCCTTCTAAATTTTCTTAAATTTGCAAAGCAGTTATTCATCATGATGAGTTTCTATAAAAAATCTAAAAAGAAATTAAATTCTGTTTAAAATAAAATACAATTAATAGTGATCTATCATGTATTTGAGTTTATATACCAAATTAATCTAAATCAATTATTAAAAATTTTAGTACTCCTTTGGAAACAAATTTTGTATTACGTACAGTTATGTTCTAACTTATCTGGATACTGGCTAATTATTTGTGATAGAAAAAATATAATAAGAAATAAACATTGTAACTATATTAAAACAGTAGAGTAAAATTTAGGCAATTGAAAAGAAAATAATTTGACATGAAAATGAAAGAAAAGGAAGTAATATAATACACACACCTAAAAAAATGAAACTCGCAATGATTTAAAACTAAATAAAATCGATAAATTGAAATAATTCTCTTTGTACATCAGATTACTTGATGAAGATTTTTAAAAAAATACAAATTATAAAAATTTATGTCTAATTTTATCAAAATTCTTTAAAAATTTTAATTTTCATGTGTTAAACGTGCAATATGAGACATATTTTATTCATATTATAGAAAAATGTCTCAGAGAATTTACCTCTTTCAGTAAAAATGAATATTAATAAAGTAAATATTATTTTATTCATCTTATTAAATCTTTCTTGTGAAATTCAAAATATATAATTGAGAACTGTTTGAACTGTGATGTAGTATTAAATACCACTTCTTTTATATAGAAATATTTATTTTTTAATTTTTAATATTAAACGGATATATGTATTACTTGATAAAAAGTAACAGGATGTAAGCAATGTAAGTGAAATCTAATTACACTTTTAGCAGGATGAAGAAATTCATATGTGTGATAACAAAGGCAGAATGATTTGATTGTTAAAATGTTTAACTACCATTATATTAATCTTTTTCTTTGATTTCTAAAAACCGAAAAAAGTAGTAGTAGTGGTCAGCTCAACTTTTTGTATGAAAATTATTTGATTATTTTATACTGAAAAAAAACATTTTTTTACATAAAATAGCCTGTTGACTCAATTAATGAAGAATAAATTAATTTTTTTAATATTACATTCTTTGCTTCAGCTAATTTCAAAGAATTGATAAAAATTGAATGATTTATAGGCACATATGAATAAAAGATTTTTATTCAGTTAAATGCTTTATTAAATTATCGTACAAGCTTTAAAATATATCCTCACACAATGAACGAGCTTAAATAACATATAAGAACTTCACTAGCTAGAGCTAAGAATAATTTTTTATTGAATTTTCAAGTTTTTAATGAGTAAACATTTAAATCATAATTAGATGAACTTAACTATTGAACAAAGGGAGATAGATATTGTATTTGTGTTTTCTATGATGTCAAACAAACATTGTAGACGAATGCCTTCCTTCGGATCATATCATCCTCATGGACTGGCCAGCATACTCACCTGACTTTAATCTAATAGGCCTGTATTGTATCGTCTGGGGGGATCATTCTATGCATTAACCATCATCATCCTGTCATATTGGTTTTTGTAAATAGGTTCTTTTTGGAAATTCACTCCAGGGAGTAAGAATCGCAATTTTTATTAATGATGTCAAACATATAGCATCTTTTTTGCTCTTTATCTTTTGTTTAATAAATAGACTTTACAAATAAGTCACATTTGTTTTGGTTCTGTCTCTTTCTTTGCCTAAACTTGCATTATCCTTAATTTATGAACACGAAAATATAATAAGAGTTGAACATTAATCAGTCTCATGCTTATAGTATTCCTTCAAGATGTTTTAAGATCCACATTAATGTATTTAAATTTTACAGGAGTCTAAAGTTATTTTTATTACTTTAGACTCCTGTATTTTAGATTTTACAGGAGTCTAAAGTACATTCATTATTTTTAAAACAATTATGTACTTTAAACTCCTGTAAAACTTAAGTACAATCTATAGTATCTGAGTACAAGTTAAAACAAAACTATCTTATTTTGATAAGTGTTAAATTTTAATTCCTTTTTGTATAAACATATTTGTAAATGAAGCAATGTGGCACTTCAGCATTGTAAAATTTTTTGTCATTATTTGCAATTAATTTTATGTAAATATCAAAATAAGCATTTTCCAACACGTTGAGGACATATTAAATATTGGTAGAAAAAAAATAGTTAGATACGCGATAAAAATTTCAAGCATTGAGATGTAGTTTTTTAAAAATTATTTTAAATGTCAGCATTGTATATTGTAGTATTTTAAATAGATAACTGTACCATAACGTATTGGAATTAATATTTAACTGATGGAACCACGCTTTTGTAAAAAAATAAGTTAAATACTACGCATTCATTGTTAAGATTATTGAATATTATCAAAATGTTTGAATCATTTCAACAGAAATTATAATTATTTACTTATTCATCTTAAATTTAATATAAATTTTAAACGTTTTAAAATGAATATAACTATTCTAAAAATCAATACAAAACAATTTTATATCCAATCAAGAAAAAGCAACCATATCACTTTTTCTTGCAATTTTTATATTGATTTATAAATTTTGATTTTAGTTTAATATTTCTTTTCTACCCTTTTTCCGATTGTCTAATGTTGTAAAATCCTTGTAGTCCAAAAAATGAAAAAATTTGAATTTTGTATCTGATTCATTGTTTTAAAATTAATGCAATTTCTTTCTCAGAATTTCTTTAGAACCCTCTATATATTAAATATTTCATATGTTATTTACTTTTGTACTCAATATATTTCAAAATAGTCAAACGATCCATATAAAACTATACATTGTCTTTTATCTAGTATAACATAACGAATTTAACTGAATGAAAAGAGCCTTCCCATTGTTGTTCCTTACATTCTGAAATGTCTTGTCTTTCAAATATCGTCTTACGACCTGTTATGCATCTAGCAAATTTTTTTAAAATATCACCTGATATAAGATATAAAACACAAATCAATGATGTTTGGTTATATGAGAATTCATTTACTGAGTTATACCATTGATATTATCATCAGTTCACGGATTAATATTTGGTTGATGTCATCAGTAATCATTAACCGTTCCATTATTTTTGTTTATCCTAGCTCTTAACCATTCCATTATTTTTGTTTATCTTAGTTCTTAATCTTTCCATTATTTTTTTGTTTATCCTAGTTCTTAACCGTTCCATTATTTTTTGTTTATCCTAGTTCTTAACCGTTCCATTATTTTTTTGCTTATCCTAGTTCTTAACCGTTCCATTATTTTTGTTTATCCTAGTTCTTAACCGTTCCATTATTTTTGTTTATCCTAGTTCTTAACCGTTCCATTATTTTTTGTTTATCCTAGTTCTTAACCGTTCCATTATTTTTGTTTATCCTAGTTCTTAACCGATCCATTATTTTTGTTTATCCTAGTTCTTAATCATTTCATTATTTTTGTTTATCCTAGTTCTTAAGAGTTCCATTATTTTTATGTTCTTAACAGCGCTACCTAGTACATTTTAAAAGTTTTAGCTATAAGCAAATATTTTCTTAAAAATATGATTACGATGTAAGAGCCATGTACTTTAAATTTTTTTACAGTTTGATGGAACTTCTTTTTATGGCATTTCGACATTCACTGATAAGACTGAAACATCCCAAATTTCATCGGATTTACTGAAAGACAAAAAAGTTTTTTCAACAGAATTCAAACTTCTTGTAACAAAAATTTTCTTACAAAATCTATTCTTCTACTTTTAATGTTAATTCTTCTAATAATTGAAGAGTAAATAAAAATTTATCACAAATAGTATATGTGATATTAGGTGTTTTATGCATCAAATATTTTACCGTAGAGAATGGTCAATCTATCTATCAAGGCATTCTAATAATTTGCAGAATTTTACGCTTTTTGTTTAACATTTTGTTTAATTCAAAGTTATTATCTACAGTTTCTCCTACTTTCTTTATGCTACTGTAGAAAAGATATTTTTATAATGCACAAATGACTTTATACAGATCGAAATTACAAAGTAAATTATGATCTTGTGATTTAGCAGTCTTAAACATGATAATGTATCTGCTAGAAATATGAAATTTTAGGATTCATAAAATTTTGATTTATTGTAATTCATTGTATAACCTTATCTCACAGCACCAATCTAAAGGACTATGAAAATGATGAAAAACTACTGGTAGAATATAAATCATTTTTTGAATGATTTAATTGCTATCATAAAGAAAACCTAATCAACTAACCAAAAAAAACATTAAAAATAGTTTTGTTTAAAATTTGGTTTCATAGAATTTTTGCAACAATATGCGTGAAATACAAACTTGTGTATTTAAGTATTTGATTGTTTTACGTCTATGTTGTGGAAGAAACACTTCTTTGAAATTCATTCTTTTTTATCTTAAAATGAATAGTTAAATAAAAATATTCATTGTAGTTCTCAAAATTAAAATGAAATTTATGGATATTATATTTATTAATAAAATAATATTCATTGTCAAAATCTCTAACACAGTTCAATATCTTTTAATATACGTATATTGATATCAAATGTTTACTATGAATGTTACAAGCGATGGGAAATAATCATGTTTATTAATAAGTAAAGTAAGTCTTGAAATCAATGAATGATTATCACAATGGAATAAAAATATTCAGGAAAATTTGCATAAAAATTTATATTCTTAAGTAGGAAGTAATAAATTCAAAATTATTATTGAAAAATCCCGAAGGAAGAGAATTCATTAATAAATTTTTCTGAATTCATCTTCTATTTTGTAATTAAAACCATATTTCTAAAGCCTCGAAGTTGGTCCTTACAATATATCCAGAAGAATTTCTCTTTTTACACAGAAGTTAACAGTTAAGAAAAGTAATTCTTTATTATTAAACTAATCTAATAACAAAATTTGAATCTACTTCAGGTTTTTGTCATCCTATTTGAGTGTGAACTCCATTAATTAATGAAAATTTTGATATTAATACATGATGACAACTTTATACTGTTGACAAAATTGTACTGCTTTTGATTGGTTTAATTTATGTCCACCACTTTTTGTAATAAATTCATTTTCTTAAGAGATCTTAATGTTAGTTAAATAAATAGGTAGTTTTTATTTCCTTGTTTGAAATAATATTCCAAACCAACGACGACAAATAGTTGCTTTATTTGAAGCTATTCTTTATTTGAAGGCGTGTTCGTATTAAAAGAGAAATCATAAATACACTTAGTTCAAAAATTAAAGTATATATACATATGATGCAGAAAAGTAAACATACTCACAGTAGATAAAACACACACACAGTAGAAAAAACACATAATACCAAAACCAGAAAATCAGATTAATTAGAATAAAGGTTGGGTTGCCAAAGGTAAATTTAAATTGGAATAAAGAAATAGTTACCAAGAATAATTGAATTCACACAAAAAGTTAAAGTAGCTTAGAAACATGCAGAAAATTTGAAATTTAAATGTGTTATAGGGGATTTAAGGTTAAATTATTTTTAAAGTGAAAGAATAAAAAAGTGAGTATATACATATATGTATATTAAATTTCATATATATATATATATATATATATATATATATATATATATATATATATATATATATATATATATATATATATATATATATATATATATATATATTAAAATTTGGGTTATAAAACGTAACCCTAAAGTTCGTGATAACGATATTTTATATATTAAAAGATTATTTTTTTATAATTTTTAAAAAAGTAGGTTTAGTAAGATGCATTTAGACATTTCAAGGTTGCATTAGACAACATTTATAATAAAAACTGATTTCCATCGTCTCTTGGAAGAACCGCTTATAGAAACATGACAATATTCATATGTCTCCAAAAACATCCAGTCAGGCACCCCAATAACATGCATTTAGAGTACAGGGACGAAATAATCCTTTCATTATATTCATTAGTGAAATGATTTCATGACGGAAACCTTCAATGCAGACATATACTTAGAATCTGAACGACTTTAAATAGATGAGGCATCTGGATATTTACCTTCTAATATCTGCAAATCGGACATTTATAGATAGCAACTGCATTAACGAATAGCAAGGGACAACATTTAATCATTCCTTTTTGAAAGAAATACAGGGTGTTCATTAATTATTGTCGAGGCTTCCGTACCTCATAACTTTCGAATAAAAGATATCACGCGGAAACCGATTACGTATTCGTAAATTACAACTCAAAGAATTTTATTAATGATTTTTAAAAGATAAATAAATTAACACATGGCTGCTCTTCGTAACATATCGAGCTCATTTCCTCCAAGTGCTCTCCAGCGTTTGTGGGATTACATTTTAAATCTCAGTAACATTTCATCAAGAGAGGGCACGGGGGTCTGGTACACAATGTTCTTGACAAACCCCCATAGAAAGAAATCTAGCGATGTTAAATCCGGAGATCTCGGAGACCATGGGATTGGCATAACTCTTCCACACCATCTGTCGGCTCTTCCACACCATGTAACAACACAGTTTCTTGTCTCGCTGATTTTCGTGGACTGCGAGTAAACGTTTCTTGGATGCGATCAACATTTTCCACCGAATTGTTTGGTCTTCTTTCTCCCTCTCGGTGTAGAACGCTACCAGTTTCCTGAAATTGTGTTAACCAGCGTCTGATAGAATTATCCGAAGAAGGATCTTTCTAGTACACGGTTTTGAGGCGACGTTGAGTAGTTATGACTGATTTAGTTTTGAAAAACCACAATACAGACATTGCTTTTTCTTGCATGGTCGCCACTTTTATTTATGACGTCATATTTACCAAGACTGCAAATGTGTTAAGACTGCAATGCGTAAAATTCTTTGAGTTGTAATTTACGAATACGTAATCGGTTTTTGCGTAATATCTTTTATTCGAAAGTTATGAGGTACGGAAACCCCGACAATAATTAATGAACACCCTGTACATGCAGAAATACGAAACAACTGTCATTTATTAAACATTAGTAACGCCGATAAAAACATTTCTGTATCCATTCTAAGAAAATTAATTCTACTATTCAACCACAGTATGACTTTTTTTTCAAAATAAATCACAAATCATGTAACGTGTAGATTAAAAGATGAAGATGTGACTAGAATTAGCATTTAAATATTATCTATGTATTGATTTGTAAAGAATTTTTAAAAATAATAATCTGTATATATAAATAGCGAAAAATTAGATTTAGAAAACTTGCACTATGCATCCCAGATTTTGAAAAAAATAGAAATACAACATGCATTTTTCATTTTCTAAATGTGTATTTCTTTGAATCGGGGAACTTTTATTCAGAAGATTCTAATGATACATCCAAGCAACTACTAGTAAATTTATAATAACAGTAGAAATAAAAAGGAAAGGATATATTTTCAACACTCGGCTTAAAACATTCCAATATTGATTCGATCACTTCATTTCTTACAAATTCATTCTAAATTTCCTTAAAGCTGAGGAAGTAAGCATTCATTATGATGAGATTATTATTTATTTGTTAATTATGTATTCCAATTTATATCAAATTAATATGAATTAATAATTAAGAAATTCAGAAAACTTCCTCTTTTCGTTATTTTCGTATTTCGTACAGTTATACACTAACTGGCACAATTTAATTGGATAATGGCTAATTATTTGTAATAGAAAAAATTTCACGATATTTCATACAATTTGTTGCTTTCATTAATGAATATAATTAAACATTTTTATTCTATTTACATTTCAAAAATATATATATATATATATATATATATATATATATATATATATATATATATACGTATAAAATTTTAAATTATATTTAAAAGTATATTAAATGAGCATTGTAATATTGTAATTGCATTAAAACAGTAAGATTATGTAATTGGAATGAAAATAATTTGACCTGAAAATGGAAGAATAAAGAAGCAATGCGCAACTGAAAAACGAAATTCACAATAATTGTAAACAAAACAAAATATGTAATTTGATACGTAACTCTTTTATATTTGACTTCTAGCTAAAAGTTATAAAAATGGCAATTATACAAAGTTTATGCACACTTTTTTTACCAATTCATTTGAAAAGTAAATTTTCATATATTAAACATGCAATATTATATATATTTTATACATATTATAGACATTCTTTTTAAAGATTTTTTTCTTTTTCAGCAAAAGCCTAGTATTAAGAAAGTAAAAATTATTTTCCACATCTTATTAAACCTTTCTTATGAAATTCAATGTGAATAATTCAGTATTATTTTGGCTATAATGCTGTATAAAATGAAAGAAAAGGAAGCAATATAGATCTAAAAAAATTAAACTTACAATAATTTAAAAGTAAATAAAATAGGTAATTTGAAACAAAAACTCTTTTACATCTGACTATTTGGCGACAATTATAAAAAAAATGCAAATCAATCAAAGTTTATGCCTAATTTTATCAAAAATTCCTTTAAAATATAGTTTTCATATATTAAACCTGCAATATGATATTCATTTTATCAATATTATAGAAAAATGTTTAGGGAATTTTCCTCTTTCAGCAAAAGTTAACATTAGGGAAGTGAATATTATTTTATTCGTCTTATTTAATCTGGATTTCTCAGTGCATAATAGAGAACTGTTTGAACTTTATGATGTAGTATAAAATACCTTTTCTTTAATATGGAAACAGTTTTAAAAATTTTTAAAATTACTCGGATATATGTATTACTTGATAAAATATAACATGAAATGAGCAATGTATCTAACATCTAATTACACTTCCAGCAGGATGAAAAAATTCGTATCTATAATAAAACCAAACAGGATTAATTAATTGTTAAACTAACTACCAGTATGTTAATATCGTTGCTTGTTTCTTAAAAAGCGAAAAGAATTAGCAGCGGTCAGCTTAACATTTTTATGTGAAACATATTTGACAATTTCGTCATAAAAAGCCGAATTTTTTAGAAAATATAGACTATTGATTAATATAATTCCTCATAATTAAATTAAAATTTTTATAATTAAATTTTTAACAAATATTCATTTTCACTGTCATTAGTTTTTGTTATCTAAATTCAAAGAATTCATATCATTTTTTGGACTCTTGTGAATAAAAATTTTTCAAGATTTTTTTCAGTTAAATGTTTGATTAAATTATCGAGCAAACCTTAAAATATAATTATGAATCAGCTTGGATTACATGAAATAGCTTCACTAGCTAGTGATGATAATTTTTTTTATAAAATTTTCACATTTTTTATTATCAAACACTGAAGTTATGGCTCTATAGTCTTAATTGTTGAATGATAGATGGATTATGGATGGTGAATGGAAGGTGGATGATGCATTTATGCTTCCTGTAACTGTGAGTGCTTGAGATTTTTCTAAGCCTCATCGCTTAAAGTTTGTAAGTTCTCACACCAATATATATATAAAAAAATTCTCCTAAAAAGTAAAAACGCAGTGGATATTAGGAAATATTTTATAAAAGATTTCTGTTACTAAGCCAGACACTCTGGTATATATTATATATTAAAAACTAGTAGCCTCCAAAATTTAGGTGATTGAATAAAATAGTGAATCATGTGAAGAATAGAAACAAGTATGTCTCAAATTTATATTTAATAAATATCTACTTTAAATCATTTCTGCAAATTTACGCAGATAGCTCTTCGGGCTCATTGTGGCCTAGTTGTGGATGTGGGTGACCACTCTTGTGAGTGGAAAGTTCCAGATTCAACCCCAGTCTCTATTGAATAACGGAAGAGGGCTGCTGCTCTTCTGCTTTCTGCATTGATGCTTTGAAGTTTTTTGGTTTTCTCCTATGCAACTCGTGAATATGGCCCACTATGTATAAAAGTCGATCTGAAAGGCAATTTACTCGGTGATCATGAAAATGCCTTACAAAGATATTTTCCCGTTAAGCTGCCCTTTACTGTGTGATGTCAAAGACCATGCTCTTTGGAACATAAGGTCTCGGCCTCTATCCTAGCCACTGTTGAAGTAAGGGTGATAGAAATTGCGTTTTTTTCTTCTATACGCATGCTTACAGGGGGTGGAATTTGAAATTTCTGAGTTTCTTTCTCAGCACCAGGTGATTGCTGCCCACTATCTATGAAAAATCTTCTTGGAAGGCAATTTATGCAACAGAAATTAAAATACTTTACAACTCCCTTGTCCATTAGGTTTTCCACAATTGCGGTATCAAACAGACTCAGGATATCATATCCTGCACGATAAGTTTCGTGGAAATTTATCGGATTTCTCTGATGGATAACGAAGACCACTCTTTATCCTTTAAATGGCAACAGGTCATAACAATCACATTACTACTTCTCAGTTCTTCCTGGATGTATTGTGACCAAAGAAGGCCAAATTTCAAGTATTTTAAATTTTAGATAATAGAGGTTTGTTTGAAAGGAAGCATTAGATGTGTCCTACTTACTTCTTTAAATAGAAAATTCCATTCAGTTTCAGCAGATATCAGAGATAAGAATATAAAGTGACTTTCCTATTCATTAATAAGTGACGATTTAGCCAAAACACTGATTTTGGACACACAGTCATACTCACCCGATTGCTTCCACTTAGCTTCAACCAGATTTATTATGTTAGGCTAAGTTAACTATGACCGAGGAATAGGGAGTTGAATCAATTTGAACGTCAATATATCAACATTATTTTTAATATTTTTAAGTATTAATGAAGTAAAAACAGTCAACACTTATTGTCAACTTTAGCTGCTATTTTTCTCGAAATGTTTTACAACGTATTCTACAAATAAAATCTTTTTTACTTAGTTCCAAAGTAGCGTTAGATACTTTATTCAATAAACTATAAGGATTTTTATTTTTTATGACATTGATCCACAAAAAATTACTTAAAAAATAGGTAATACATAGCTGAAATCGATGGTAACTAATTTTACTAAAACTGTTATGACTATAATTAATAAAATTGATGAACATTATCATTATCATTTATTGTTGACTGATTTTATTGATGATGTAACATCATGTTGATTTATTTCAGTATTTAAAAGAAATTAGATAAATAAGGTTTGCTTTCATGATTTAGCGATATGTATTTGTGTACTATTTACTATTATCATTGTACTCTTATTATAGTAAAAAAGCTATTTATGAATCAATAAAATATACAACAGCTTATCACCATAAGTTTCTCCATTATATCGACAAAGTGCTGTATTAAAATAATTTAAGTAAGAATAACAAATTTCCAAAAACAAGATTTAATAAATTCCAATAATATGTACTGAATTTTTGAACTTTGATTCTATAATTGTAATAAAAAAACATATAATGTAAAACATAGATAATATGATGGATTGTGTGAAATAATTACTTTTACAAATTTTGCTTTTTAAATACCGTGAATTGAGCAATGAGTTTTTCAAATAAAATTATTTTCTTTTGAAAGAAACGGAAGGAGTTGCTTGAGAAAGATCTCTCTAGTCTTATTTTACTCATATTATACTTAAATTGCTTATTTCATATCAAAAATAAGCATAAGTAATGCTAAGGTGACATGAATAAATGACATAGTTTTATCATCACAAATGCAATAATATAAGCGCTTAATGCTGATTATGTCAAGTTAGTTTCAAAATGTACACTGGAACGTGATAAATTTCTTTAATTTCTGACATAATTCCAGTGGTTTGAAAGAAATGTAAGAGCACTGTGATGTAATTCTCTTTCCGTTTTAGAGTTTTGTCTCTTGTATGACAAAATTTACAAAATATATGTGAGTAATATAAATTAAATACATAATTGATTTGAGAATACCGGAAAAAAGTAGTGTTTTGTTCAACTTATCATCAAAGAGACATCTTTCTATAAATTATTGCTTCTTTAAATTATTTTTACAACACTACAATACTATTGCAAAAATAGTTTAAACACAACAAAGTTATAAAGTGACTGTAAGGATTTGTAAGCTCTAACTCTACAATATAGAATGTACAAATCATTACAGTCCCATTGTAATTTTATTGTAGATAAAGAGAAATGTTTATATAACACTTCCTTTTTTAAATATAACGATTTTCATTATATTCTCAAGCTCAAAATTAGAATTATTATAAGATAATGATTGTGTAATGATATAATAGTTAGTTTTACAAAATTTTGTATAAATTCCTAGCACATTTGCTTCTAACAACTATCAGAAAATTTCATTATTTTATAATTTATGGATTTACGCGAATGCATTTACATTCTTATTTTGTTTCCACACAATTATTTTAGCTTTGGTTTTATGCAATTACTCATAGCTCAATTTCGAAATAATTTCTGTTTTGCTGCATTCCGTTTTTTTATATTTTATTTTATAGTTACTAGAAGTATGGAGTAATTATTTATGCCTTTTGTTCATGTATGAAAATTGTTTATTCTACAGTTCTAGCTACTTTGAAACAATATAAATTACCGTAGAAAAATCCATGTATGAAATATGCTAATATTAGTTCATCACTAGATAGCATAATTTGAAGTTATTAAAAAAGGATTTCCTTATATTCCTAAAAACATCTATACTCACGGGCAAGCTTCTTTGAATCTTTCTGCATTCAGGAGTATAAAATAATTTTCTGCAAATCTTGGGGGTAATAAATGTGAACATTGCTGGGGATTACAAGAGTTTTCCAAAAACGCCGAAGCTCCTAAGAAACAAAAATAGATAATATTTTATTTAAAATTTATAATTCTTTTCCTTTATTTGATCTAAAATATAATAACATACGATAAATGATTAATGCTCGTTTTATTTATTTTAAATTCATGAATATTTTAATTATTCGACTGACTGAATTTATTACCTGAGAAAAATAAATTAACGTTATGACAGTTATCAAAAGAAATAAAAAGGTAAGTAATTAATAAAAGAGAGATTTATACAAAAAAGTGCGTTGATATAAAGTCAAATTTTGATAATAATAAAGATAACTATATATATATATATATATATATATATATATATATATATATATATATATATATATATATATATATATATATATATATATATATATATATATATATATATATATATATATATATATATATATATATATGTTGCTATTATTATTTTATTATTATTATTAATAGTACATTTTATAAAATTAATCAAAAACCAAATGGAAAATAATAATATATTTACACGTAGTATTTGGTACGGTTCTTGCAGGTTTAGATATGGATTTAATTTTAATTACTATGTATTAAATGTATTTTGGCAACATTGGATTTTTAGCTTATATATTTTGGCATGACTTTTACTTCTTTTATTCTGGTTTGATATTTTGGTTCGACATTTTTGGTGTGGCTTTGAGGTGTAATGGCTTCTTTAAGACTAAGTCTTGGGCCAGTGCAGAAAAGCCATAATTTGTACCAGTGTAATCAACACCCCCTGAAGAAGCTGGCCATGTTGATACTTCGCTCCATTTTCGTTCCATTTTCCTTTATTCTATATTCTTTTAAATTTTAAACTATATGTTGAACATTTTTCCATCTGTTTACTATATTTCTTATTTTCAATGTATTATTCTCCATCTAATATTTGATTGTTATTCTCCATTTGGTTTTTAATTAATTTTATAAGTATATTATTTTCTATTTGGTATTTTCGATGTATTATTCTCCATCTAGTATTTGATTATTATTCTCGATTTGGTTTTGGACTAATATTATAAATATATTAGTATTCTCAATTTGGATTTTATTAATTTTACAAAAGTGTACTATTTTTATGTATATAAAATGTATCTTAGTAATTATATTTTAGCTGCTTTTGCGCTGAATGTATTGCTAAACATAAGTGTTATGTCTATTCTTGTACTCTTCAATTTTTATATCTATTCTTGTATCTTTCAATTTTCACCTATGATACTTCTAATCTTGCTTTATATATATATATATATATATATATATATATATATATATATATATATATATATATATATATATATATATATATATATATATATATATATATATATATAATCTATGTACAACTATATAAATAATACTGATGAAGTATTTTAGCAAAGAATGTAAAATATTTAATCTAAAATGCTTATATTAAAATATAAATTTATATTAGTCATGAGAAGTTATTATTATATGCTATTCAAACACATTACTCATATATAAATGTTTGGTGTTAGATTTACATTTTATCATATTAAAAACATCATTATAATTAACAAATAATTCCATTTCAATAATGTTAATACTATAAAAACTCGGCTATGTGCATTAGCATATAAATTGATTTTCAATATAGAAAGGAAAATGTTGCATAAGTAGAGGAATACATTTCAGAAAATTTAAAATAAGCAATTAATGCTATAAAATTATTTCAATCTTACATAAAATATCTTGAAAAAAAATAGACATTTACTGAAATAATTAAATGTATGATAAAATAACACATTATTATTTTCAGTGTTTATATTTTAGGGGAAAAGAAACAGAAAAATTGTCATTTAAATTTTCTAAGTATATTCAAAAATGTTAACAGAACTCACCTCCAAAAAAGATTGCGCGGGAGAGAAAATTATATTCCACATTATAATATCCTTTTCTGAAACAAATGAGTTACTGATTACGTATTTAAACTAAGTATGAATATCGAATTCAGTTACCCTTTATATATGAGTACCTTTTTTTAATCTGTAATAGTTACAGGAAATGTGTATAGTTTGATAAAATTGTGTAACAGGATGAATACAAAATAATCTAATTAACTAACCTTTGAATAGGATGGAGAAATTGTTTCCGGTAATGGACCGGATAAATCATTAGCACAAATATGTTTCTTAGTTTTAATATTAGTTTAATAAAGTTAATAGTGTAATAAGTATTAGTTTAATAATTTTTAATATTAGTTTAGTTACTTAATTCTGATTTCTCTTTAAACGTAAAATTCTTTTATGGTAGAATTTGTGACTTTATTACAATGAAATTATTTAAGCTTTTCTATGGAAATTTTATAATTATGAATTCAAGACAACTCTGCATATACTTTATGCATTTTTTATGATAAGTTTCAATTAAACTTGAATATCAAAGCCACGATTCTTCAGTCACAATTATTGCTATCAGTAATTACCGAATTAGCATCTATATTCTATTCCATACTTAAATTTTGCATTACCAAGAATTCAGCTGCAAAAACCGTTAATCTTATTTAGGTTTTTAATAAATGGTAATGGAAAAGAGTTTATATCATTTTAGGTCCTCTTTTTAAATCTATTCAATAAAGTTTAGAAAACACCTGAGCAAAGCAATGAAATGTAAGCTTGTGGGAATTTTTGCTTAGTCTATGGTGTTCTTCCGGTAGAATTCTTAAAATTCATAAATTTCGATTCTTCCAAATATTAATGTCTAACAAAAAATAATACGATACATAAACTGTTTCTCTTAAGTTCTTATTTTTCATGAAAAGAAAATGTGAAAATCATAAATATACTTTATGCTGTGAAAAACTGTGAAACTTATAAATTAATTCTTGGAAAGGATAAAGTTTTTTTCGAGATAATTCTTAGGTATATTGTTATAAGAAATGTGTTAAACTATTGGGAAAAATAAATTGTAAGATTCTAACGTATTTTATTAACAATCATTTATAGAAATTTTCTGTAAAAAGTTGCGACAATATCTTACTGATGTATAAAAGCAGTTAGTCCGACAAAAAAAAGTAATGTACCAAAATTATTTATCTCATAATAGGATTATTTCATTTTCTAATATATACATAGAATGAAGTTTATTTTATTTAAGCTATATTTTATTTATAAGTTTAAGTTACTTGAAATCAAAATACGTGTTTTCTTATGTATATAATTCTGTAAGCATTTATAAATTTTCAATACTTTTAATATTTCAATATGTAATCTTTAATTCCCTTTGTCCTTATCATCACTTTTTGATACATTACCTGTAGAAAAATAATATATATATATATATATATATATATATATATATATATATATATATATATATATATATGTATGTATGTAATGTAACAAGCATCTTCATCATAGTAGATGTTGAGAGAATTTCATGCAATTAGTTGGATACATTAAATCATTAGCACGTATGTTTTTCATTTGATATAACATGACGAATAAACTTGCAAAGCAGTTTATTAGAATCATCTTTTTAGTTGAATTTATTCTCCTCATAACTATTATTTTATGCATACTCTGTGCATGGGAAAGGTCGACTCAGTTTTTCATGCATTCAATGGGTCGATTAACTGAGCATCAAGCATGATTGGAAACTTAACACTGGGCTTTTCACGTTAGGCTGACCACCTCATCGGGACATATGCTTCGCATGGCCTGGGCCTGCATGGGTAGGCTTTGCATGTCCTGGGCTGCAAGGCTTCTCTGCCCGGAAAACAGAAATGGCCTGGGCCTGCATAAACTTTCCTGTGACAGAGTTTAGTTCAATAGCATTTTTTTATATTTGCAACAAATCAACTAATTTCTAGAGAATGTCGATGAATATTTAAATCATCAATAATTACTCTAGTTTTTGTCAAAAAATTATTCCTGAGGAAATTAACTTGAACAGTAAAATTAATTATTTTTAAGTAAAAATCTATCAATGTTTCTATATTCACCAGTTTTTAATTTGCTCTTGTTTTTGGATGCAGTTTAGATGAGATTTTTTTTCAAATAGTTTAGCGAATGTTAAATTCTCTAAAAGAATGAGAGCATAGAGTTTTTTGAATTAATATATCACTAACAATTAAAAATTATACCTGCTGTTTAATTTCGAAAGTATCTCACAAACCGCAAAATGATTTAAACGACTACTATGCAATATAAAATGAAACAAATTATAAGCATATTTTAGTTAACAATCATTGATTATGCCTACATAATATATAGACATATTTATTAACTTGTACAATGATATTTTGTTAGTTTGATTCAGAATCTGCTGCAGATAAATAGTTTTGTTTTTCGAATATTTATAAATTCTTAGTTTCATTTATTTATTTTTTGATAAATCAGTTTTCCACCAACTCTGATGAATACTAATTAATTTTTGATAATCAGATAAATTTTTACCATGTATTGATCTGGAACTAGATCTGATAATTACTGTCATTATACTTATTTTAAAGTTTTACTATTTCAAGAAAACAAAAAATATGTCCATTGTAATGCAACATACCAGTAAATTCTTAAACATGTTTGTAATATTGTCAAATTATAAATAATATGATTATCATTACGACAAGAAAATCTTTCAAAACTCAGACAGGTATTCTGAAAATTTTTTTATCAGCCCCAATATTCATAGCAACATATTTATAACTATTTTTAACGATCAGTTCGACAATCAGCATAAAAAGGGGGTTTATTGATTTTCAAATTGATTACAAGATTGCAAGACGGATCCCTTTTCCATTCGGGAATTATTTGCACATATAAATTAATTTTTATTTGCATTCCTGAAAGAAATTTTCTGAGAAAAAAATTTCTCAAAAAAAACTAATAAGAAAGAAGCAAATGTAAGAATAGTATCTAATTATAAACTATTATATTTAAACTTCCAAAAACATACTTTAAATTTCCAAAGTATTTTTAATACGCCATAAAATATATAAATAATTTATAAAAATAAACACAATTTACTAATATTAATTGTTAATTAATAATTATTATAGTATTACTAATAAATTGTATGTAAACAAAAATTCTATATTTTTACTAACATATTTTGGGGGTAAAAATTTACCGTACCCTTTGCGAACTTTTCAAAAAGTCGCCAAGGGTGACCGTATGACGAATTACCGATCAGAGAAAACGGTAAGAGAAAAATGGTTGAAATAGTCAAATATTTCATGAATTGTTGGTATCAAACAATATGCTGAACTAATTTTACAAAGTCAACAAAAAACGCAGATTTATAGATTTCAAATATCAAGGGTAAAATAATGAAGCTGATATGTTAAATTATCCATAAAATTTTTGATTAAATTTTATATTAATGAATTTAAATCAATAAATATACATGAGAAATTAATGACAAATAGGGTTGCCAAAAAACTAGTTTGCCGGGTTTCCAGTAAAAATGTCCGCTAAATTTGGCGCCAAAGAAAAACGCGCCAAGGATGACCATACAGTAAAACTGATCCTATTTTGGGTTGTAGAACAGTGTTCACCTGCTTAAACTGTATTTTACGGAACATAATTTCTTTAATACTGGAACTTACCTCCCACAAAACGTTTAACATATTTAATTGGATTCATAAACAAAGAAGAAATTCATGCTAGAGAATTTAAAGATATAAATTAAAATGTAAGGGGAAAATTAATATAAATGAATGTTTAAAAAATAATCTTGAATAAGTTAAAAAAATAATTAAAAAAATAATGTTGCTTTATAAAAGTGTAGTTTATTGTTAAAATTTGATGCTAAAATAGTATGACTGGGTGTTTGTTTTTAAAATATTATCATATCTTAAGGATATTATTTTAGGTTTCGCTAATTAAAGGTATATTTTAAAGATTAAAATATTTTGTATTCCTTGTAGAATATTGTAAACAATATTCTGAAATCTACTATTCAAATTGATGATTAACGGGATTAATAATTATCAAGTAAAGCTTGTAAGATGGAAAATTTGTTTTTTTTTTAAATTTAGAAGTATAATCGATAAAAATCGTTCAACAGTTTAGTAAAGATTTTTAATATCAAAGTGTAACATGAAGCAATAATAGAATAAAAAGCAGTATTCTTCGTTTCTGAATGTATTAAGTAAATAAAATCAAAAAATCATAAACAATACTAGTTAAATAACTTTAAAATGTTGCTTCTCTAATTAAAAATCAGTTTAAATTGATAAAATACACTTAATTTCTCTGTAACTAATCATTACACCCAAGTTAATGACATTACATTTTTCCTTATGGGACATTATTAAGGATGATATTTTTAAGATCTGAAATATTTGACATAAAAATGACTATGGAAAAGTATTCTAAAATAACTTGGAACACGGAAATATAATTTTAAAATAGTGAAACATTTTAAATTCTTTTAAATATTTTCTAAATATGACAATTTATTCAAAAAATTATTTTTTTAAATATATCTTCTTTCGAAGAAATTTTATTTATGTTTTCATGAAAACACATTCGAAAAATGAAATTTTTAAAATTATTTAACTTTATGCGTCAAATGTTACTCTGTAATCAATAAATTAAAAAAATTTTTATATCAAATTAAATAAAAAAAATAGGAAATTTTAAGAGATACAAATATTTCATAAACTGTGATTATAAAATTACTTAATTTTGTCTCGAAAAGAAATATTTTATTCGTATTAAACTTTCAATGAGTGTTGATCTAATTTTTTGTTTTTCATTCATGTTAAGTTTCAAATATCAAAATAAATGAATTGAAAAAATTATTTTAAAGATTAACATATTCATATAAATAAAATTGATTTGAAAATTTTTATATCTAAAGTACTTGTTCATGAAAATCTGAAATGTTTAATAATTATCATTCATATCCATTTTTACGAAATCGTTATTAGTTCACATTGATATTACCAATGAAGACACATAAAAATAATTTTTAAATTTGATCTAATACGTTTATTTTTGAGTCTCTAGTAAACTTTTTAATAATATATCAGAATGAATTTTAAAGCAAATATTTTTGTTAGCTTTTATATAATGTTTTTAAATTGTAAATCTTGAAACATTTTTGTTACCTTCTAAGCTTACTAAAATATACAAAACATGTCTGAATATTTTGTAGTACAATATAAATATAAATTGGCAGAGACATTCATATCAAACTGACTATAAACAAAATTATATTTATCTCATTTAGAGTTTAACTGATTTTCTAAAATACATTATTTTATAGCATGTTACATAATTTTCAAATGAGTAGAAATAAAAACAATCTATAAATATAGATGAGAAAACTGTGATAAACGCAATGTATGAGCATTGATACAATTAAATTTTGAACTAAATTCAAAACACTAATTAACATTTGTCACATCAATAAATAATTGACATCCAAATAAATTAATTTCAAATCAGAAGGATTAATCCAATTGATGAGTTGTGCAAAGAGTTTTTCTGTTGAATCATCATGTCTTTTACTATCACATGTACTATTTACTCATGAATTAGAATCAAATCAAGTTAGAAAATTGGAGCCGTTTCGTTACCCTGTTCTTCAAAATAAAGGTGATCTACACAATTAGAAAGATTTCAGAGATCTTTAATTACTAATTAAAAAGTGAAATAAAACTGATCAATTTTATTTGTATTTAGAATATCTATCTAAGAGCTTCTCCAAAGAAAAAATCTAATTTTGGTCATATTTTTAACCTAATTAATAATCTAATAAGGACCTAATTTATCTTGATACAAACCACCTGTCCCTTATTTCGAAGCTGAAAACATATTATTTTTAGCTCAGAAATAGTACCACGTGTTCTATCAACTCCAGTTTTATATTATTATATTTATGTAAAAATTAATTATTTCTATTTTATTATATTTAAACTATTACCTCATTTATGAACTTAGCAATTAATTGAAATGACTTTTCTAATATATATATATATATATATATATATATATATATATATATATATATATATATATATATATATATATATATATATATATATATATATATATATATATATATATATATATATTTATATATATATATCACCATAAGATTTTACTGCACTCTAATCAATTTAAGAAAATTACAGTTACAGTTAGATCACACTTTCAATAGTATGCAATCAAGCAAGAAGAATCAAGAGAGATTATATAGTTTTTTGTATCATTTATTTTGTTCATTCCATTATTTATTAACTGGAGTTCCCCAAACTCAATGTAAACTCCAGAGTTTAGGGAACTAATTATAATGTTATTGCAACCATTTTATACTTTATAATCGCAATGGTGCACAAATAGTTTTATATCGTTTAATGTGATTACAGATTTGTATGTTTCTGAAACTCTTAAAAATTATTATTAATTTTTCTACTCAGATTTTATTTTAAATGAAATTTGCACTTTTAAAAAAATTTAGGTGGATATCCAGAAAACTTGTAAAGTGAATTGAATTGTATTTAATTTGACATTTATACTCATGACATAACAGAAAAATAAAAGTATTTGTGTATCCTTGTAAATTTTTATTGGTGTAAATGCATACAAGTAGGCAAACATATGTATGTATATATATATATATATATGTATATATATATATATATATATGTATGTATATATATATACAAGAATTGAGAGAAGATTGTGTGAAGGAGATGTCTGTTAATTATCCTATTTGTACATATATTTTTAAATATTAATAAATTTATAAGAACTTCTTTCTTCACCATCTATGCTACTCACTCTTCGTCTTACAAATAGAATGGAATAAATAATAAATCAGGAACAGGGATATAACTCGCGACGCTTTCGGAATTCAGATAGGCGAATTTTAATTGTTTCTTTTTGAAATGTGTATTAACGTATTAAGTAGCGTATTCTAAAGTAGTGAACGAGATTTAAGAATTATGTGTGCAAAAGTATAAAATATTTTCTTAATTTCGTTTGCAAAAAGTAATTTCTCTCTCGTTTTTTAAGAAACAATTATTTTCGTTTTGGGTGAAGTGAAAGTAATAATTTCGTTATTGATAAAGTATTTTTATGTATAAAGTTATTAAGTATTATAATTTGTAAATCATGGCTTTTTGGGGAAGGCTAAAATTAAAAAGTAGATTTAATAAAACTGGCAACCGAATTAGGTCTCTCGGTACCTGAACATGCTAAAGTAATTGATTTAAAACGTTTTATAACGGAACCAAAGATGTATGATAAAGAGTTTAGTAAGAATTTATTAAGTAGAATTACTGAAGATCAAATTGCTCACTATAAAAGAGCTAGCAAAAGATGTCTGATAATTATCCTATTTGTAAATAAATCTTTAAATACTAGTAAATTTATAAGAACTTCTTCCTTCCCCACCTAAGCTCGTCATCTGATAAATAGAATGGAATCGATAATATATATATATATATATATATATATATATATATATATATATATATATATATATATATATATATATATATATATATATATATATATATATATATATATATATACGAGGTTTGTGCGGAAAATACGCATAAAACTTCTTTATTTTATACATAGCTTTATTTTACATTTATTCAGGTATTACAATATTGTCTTCTTGAAAGTACTCACCCTGAAACGAGATACACTTCTGCCAACGCCGTTTCCACTGTTGATAACATTGCTAAAAGTCTTCAGTTGTGACGCTGTTTAGTTGCCGTGTCGTTTCTGCCTTGATGCCTTCTACATCTCCCAAGTGCCGTCCGCGAAGCACCATTTTGCATTTCGGGAACAAAAAGTCACAAGGGGCTAAATCGGATGAATAAGGCGGATGCTCTGTCACGGTTATTGAGCTTCGGGCCAAAAACTCACGCACAAAGAGCGACGTGTGAGCAGGCGCATTGTTGTGATGAAGGATCCACCTGCCCCATTTTGTCCATTCTCACGAACATTATTGCCCAGCTTTGCAAGAAACTTGATGTTGATGCGCGTTCCTCAATCAGAGAGAACTTCATGCCGATGGCAGGTCTCAAAAGGTAACTTTCAACAAGCAGCCGCACACACCTATTTACACGCAGAGCGGTCTGACTCAAACTGAGCGGTGATGGGATTGGTTACCACAGTAGTGCCACCTGGTGGTGACAGCAAACTGTAAAATAAAGTTATTATTCGACTTTTATACCTATTATTAATAAGTTATTATTCGACTTTTATACCTTAAGAAAGCTTCAGTAAGGGGTTTATGATGGTCGCAGGTTTCTCCTACAATGAGAAATTAAAAATAAAAAGAGTAGAAAAAATGCTGAAATCAACTCATCATACTATCAGGAGAAGGTTTTACGTCCAATATTTACAGAAAAAATTTCACTTCTTTATCCCAAAGACTTTCAAAGAGTGGAACATCAACAAGACAAAGCTACAAGTCATACTTCAGAAACTACTACTGCATTCCTTGAAAAAATGAAGACTAATGCAGATATTGCATAAACACCTTTTCAACATATTCCAGCGAAGTCTCCTGACGTTTCACCTATGGACTACTATGCTTTTGGTCTGTTAAAAAGAGCTCTTTCTAAACGCAAACCCACCACGATGGATGGACTCTGGAAAGTAGTGGTAGAGGAATAGATAGCAATAACCCTGGAAATTTTACGAAAAGCTGTTATATCATGGAAATCATGATGCAGACTTATAGTCCAGAAAGAAAACTAACAGATGAAATATTTAAAAAAGTAGTCTTTACACTTTAAACATTAATCAAACGACCCCAAAATCGTTCTAAAAATGTGTTAATACCCTCTGTATATATATATATATATATATATATATATATATATATATATATATATATATATATATATATATATATATATATATATATATATATATATATATATATATATATATATATATATATATATATATATATATATATATATATATATATATATCTGCCACGTTTTGTGTTTCTACTAACTATTAAAAATGTCTTTTGAGTTTGATTAGTTATATGAAAGAAATATCGTATACTTATAGGTATATAACTGATAAGTTTTATTTCAGAAGTTTTGCTACTTTTTCAAAAGTATTTAAAGCAATATTTAAGAAACGATAGGAAATGAAAATTAAATTATTTTTTCTTTCTCAAATCAAAAGCTTGTTCAAAAATCGGATTGGTTCTTCCTCTCTGCTTCAAATAGAGCTTATATTGATTCTTCAATTCCAAAATGCCATCCGGAGTGCAAGCTACATATTGAATAATGTGAGTTCGTTTCAAGACTTCAATGAAAGTATTTCTGGCCGTTTCTCCGCATTCTTCATTCACCATTTCAGCGAAGCAACCAAACACATAACCATACACTCTGAAACATAGATATCATTAAAAATGTTATATTAAAAAATTAGTAAAAAAGATAATAACTTATGTATGTCTCATATTTACTGGAATAGGTTGAAGCAAAACTGGTTTTTATAAATAAATCTAGTTAAAGACATGCGAAACGAGAATACATCATATTCACTCTAAAATTCATTTAAGTGTAAATTTAAAAATATTATACTAAGCATTCTTTAAGAAAAATTTAATGATTAATTTATGGTATGCCAAAAAAGTTACTTCTATATTTATATCAATTCAGTTTTTATAATTAAGGTTTCAATTGAGCAGCTTTTCATTTGAATTTAACAGGGGGAATTGTATAATATACAAATTAAATTAGATAGTAAAAAAACTTTAAATTGGATACTTTCTAGAAAAAAAAATGTTGCTTGGCAATAGTATAAAATATTAAAATTTGTCAATGAGTATGTTTTACAATTTTGATGTAAGAAGGTATACTGTAAAAAGTACTTTGTAAAACTTTATTTTTCATTAAATGTGCATCAAATTTTGTCTTTCATTTCAAAATTTATTTTTTTATTTCAATTATAGTACTTTTTTTATTTTTGTTTTACAAATTAACATTTAAAGTTCTTTGTAAAGAAATGTTTAGGTTGTTGCAAAATTTTATAAAATGTTTGCTTTTTTAATTCATCTACATATGCAAAAATTATCCATATTTAATCTGTCACATGTTGGTCAATTTCTGGTAAACAAAGCTAATTTGTTTCGTTTTTTATAACAATGAATAAAAATTTTATTGAAAGCAGTTTATTATTATGTAAAAACATTTTCTTATAGATACAAGTTAATTGCTTTCGTCTTAATCAGCTGTATTTTATGTATACTTCTTGTCGTTAAAGTTGCACACACCAAAATGGTAACACCCTGCATATCGTAGCAACACAATTTGATAAGGATATGATCCTCTTTTAAATGCAATTATTAAAATAAGAGTTACAGCAACACATGTAATCTGCTTAAGTGAAGAAATTGTATAACAGGATACTCATACATTACTTTCATTTGAAATCTAATGATTGGTTGAAAATCTTTGAGGTACTTCTTCCAATAAAAATAACTGCTTACCGGCACGTTTCTGATTTTGATAGAGATTGATTCGTCACTTATTTTTTGTATCTGAGTTTCGGTTTTAACATCTGTCGAGGTCTCCTGATTATAGGGAAAATATAAAAATAGCTAGGTTAAGAAAGGGGGTATAGCATGTCATGTTGACTCTTCTTAAGCTACGAATACTAATAGCTGAGAGGACAGATATGTTATTAACAATGCCTTGATGGAACATATAAGCCTATAATGAATCAGCAAACAAAAAATAGATTCGTTTATAAGACAAAAAAGTCTTATAAACTGATTTATGCGATTAATAGATTCGCTTAAAAGACGATTAATTCCATAAAGTTTGGAAATTCATGGACACTCAGCTTAATGAGTATGACTTGATTGTTGTGGTTAAATTGTCATTGATATAACGTCACACACACAGAATAGTGTTTCAGACAAATCTCATTATTCATTTCAGCTTTATGATGGTTACACCCTTATTTGTCATCATCATGGAAGTGTACATTGTCAGCGTTTACTCGACATCTTCTTAATGGTCCTTCCCTTGAAGTTATGTTATGAAGCACCATTGGATATCCATTACGTCACATCATGTTTCCATTATGATTAGTTTCCATTACATTTCTATTGTTCTGTCAATGTATTTACCCTTTTTGCAAAATTCAAAGTTCCAACAAGATAGTGTACTAACACATGTTAGTTTTACGCGGACTTTCCTTGATATGAAAAATGTGAGGTTATGATCCTGGCAACACATGCTACAAATCTTTTACTAACAGTTTATTAATCAATAATTAATGAGCATCAGGCTTGTTCTTATTTCCCTATTATTTAATTTCTAGAGCTATCACATCGTGGTGAAACTGCATTGGCGTCTGTTTATACATATCATCCAAACTCTAATTGACTTATTTCCCATGCTTAAAGGTGTTTTATTTCTTACAAAAAGTTGATTTATTGAATACTAGTTTCTCAGAATCAATGCCTCTGTAAATTATTATTTATATATTATTTCCAAAAATAATATGGTTGTCAAATAAATATCATTTTGTTATTTGATTTAATTCTGCTGTGACAATTTTAATGGTTAGTAGTGTATGTAACAGCGGTTTAGTAAAGATTCATTAAAGACTGATGATAGATGCTTTAATTTAGCACAGTATTTCTGATTCATTATTTAAAATACTCTTCATAGCTAAATGAAGAATAAATGTTATGCAAAAAAAAAAAAGAAAAAAACTTAAATCATTAAAATATCACATATTTTGGTAGAATTTGCAATTATTATGATAATTATATTTCATGATTATATGTGTTGAGGCATAATAAGTCTGTAAACATTTGTTGTATAACACGTTAACTTTTTAAGAAATAATAATTGTTATAATAATATCGGCCGATTTACGTTGAATTTATCTTCCACATTTATAATTGATGTTAGAAATTGTAAATGATAAAAAACTTTTCCTAATCTGTTAACATGTCGAAAACAATAATGGTATACTTACATACAAAGGGCATTTCCTGGCCTGCCATGATTTTGTAAATATGGAACCACCCATTTTGGTACTTCCCTATGACAAACCGAATTTTCAAATTGAGGAGACATTCTTGCAAGGCATTCAATATTGGCAAAGAAGTCTGTGAATAAAATATAACACATGTTAATATACCTAATTAAAATAATGTTCAATGCATTATTGTATATAAGTATAATCAACATAGCTATTTTTGTTTTTTAATCAATGGAATGTATTTTTTTGACTGATAGTGTTTTCATACGTTTTAAGTCAACATCATTGGTATCAAATTATATTGAAAGCTTTATAAACGTAATTATTATATTTATAATAATATTTTAATGCTGGATTTAAATGATACGATAGATAAAAAAAGCTTAAACTAAAAAATTTTAAATGTACATTTAAAATAAAAATATTGTCCATAGAAAGTGAAAAATAGCTCTGGAATATTTTAAAACATTTATAATAACGTTAAAAATTATTTATATTCAAATTAATGTATAGTTGTAAACTTTCTATTATTTTAATGAAATTAGTTTTTTATGTTTTTATTTACTTTTTCAACCGACAACCATTTAAATCAACCGTGACAGTTCAGTTTAAGTCACTCCAAAATTTCGATGATTTTTCAATTGTTCCAATTTTTTTGAACTACTTGATTCAAAGGTTTGAAGAACTTTTTTGTCCTGATACAATGTCCATGAATTTTCTGATACAAATACTTTCAGTCTTTCCAGCTTTGTAGATAAGATTTATAAATTTCAGCCTGCCTATGTTTACAAAAAGTATAATTTTCAATCATGTTTTACAAACATTATTTCAGGTTCTGTCAGTTTTATTATTTTTATTCACAATTTTATTGCATAGTAATAAGCATTGAATAAATATTTATTATTTTACTCTTTTTTTACATGATTATAATTTAGACATTTGAAAAAGTTGAGTTAGAGTAATTTGCAATTGTTATTAGATACAATGTTTTTATGTAGATTTCTGACAAAGTCTGTGGCTTTTCCTTAGCATTTATATTTTTATAATTGTTTTTCAATATCAAATAATATAATTGAATTTAAAATTTCCTCAATTTCAATAATTTATAACATTTAATTTCGAAATTTAAAATAACTTTACACCTATTAATTCAGCAACAGATATTCATTAATTATGATAAAATTATTAGATTCAAGGGTCACTTTTAATAATTATTTAACACTTCTTCAAGTCTAATTAATCTCTTTATATATTCATATTGTATGCCTTGATAATAAAGCCTATACAAATGTCATAAAAACTCTTTTATGATATTTTAAAATATTATTAATATTAATTAAAACCTTTTATTTTTGACAAAACTTTTGACATTTTATTGATTACTTTTAATTTTTTAAACTGTCTGAGAGAATTGTTTTTAATATTTTAATACATTTTATATGTTATAAGAAAATTGACTGTTATTATATTTTGTCCTACACCAGCCGATGGCTGAGTGGTTAGCCTCCTGACTCCTGCGCAGTGAGTTCCGGGTTCGAATCCCGGTTTGGGTATGGGTGTTACATTCTTTCTCTGTTCTCCCTGTGTTTCTCTGTATTTTCTTCTGTGATGATGTAGGAATGTGGCCCACCCTATAAACGGGTTTGTGATGGTATGGAGCGGGCAAAGTTACTCGCCTCCGTGACTTGGTTCACAGGTGCCCGCTGGGTAAATGAATAGCAGTTTCTGGCCTAATTATGGCAAAGAGTTCATCACCCAAGTGCCCGCCGTTGAAAAAGATATTTTGTCCTACTTATTAACTCTACTGAGGAAATAATAAATTGAAAAATAAAACCATATTTATATCCACATTCATGGTAATTAAGCATTTTTATCATGTATTCGATGTAAATTTTTTAAAAATACAATAATGATTAATCTAAGTTTTCCTTGCAGTAAATGTATTAATCCATTTACCAAATATCTTTAAAAATATTATTTATTTAATAAACGATTACAGAAATGGTAGACATTATTGTAATTCATAATGATTTCTTGCCAGAAAGAGTATATCCCGGTTATATATTTAAAGTAACATCTAAATTTTCAAGGAAATATTTGTCCAAAAATGATATTCGCAAACATATTCATATCTTGAATAGAAATTTATTAAACTATAACTGTGTTTCCATATACAATCTCCGGAAATTAGTGGCGTATCACATTGATAAAGAAGGGAACTTGTAATCTATCACATCGCAAGCAATAATTTCACAAATTTAACTCAATTTAGACTAATATGATATTGTTATAATTTAGACTAATTGAAATAAACTCAATTTAGACTAATATGATATTGTTTGATCTATGCAACAATATTAGTTTAACATAGATTTAGTTCTATACTAGAAAAAAAGCTATAACATTTTCTCTTAAAACTGACCATATTTCTTTTTGATTGTTTTCAAAATGTAGCAATTCTAAAGAAGAATTTTCCTTATAAAAATTGTTCACTCTCTTAAATTGAAATTATGTGACAAATGCAAATGCATTTTATTTTTTATATAGTTATCAAACTGAAAATATGTTTTTACCAATTCTAAATTTAATGCTTATTTGCAATTAAAACTCAATAACATATATATATATATATATATATATACATTATATATATAATATATATATAATATTTATAATATATATATACATATATATATATATATATATATATATATATATATATATATATATATATATATATATATATATATATATATATGCTTCCATAATTTGCAGTGGCCCAGTAAAATGATGATGAAGCAAAGAAATAAAAATTAATATGAATACAGATATTTCTAAATTATTCTAAGAACAAAAAAATTAATAATAACAATTTTAAAACTCTTGATGGAGTCATCATAAGCAACTAATATAAATTGGATGATAGTTTTTGCATATCTCTCTAATTGTAAAGAAAGCAAGAAGTTGGGACCTTAACATCAATTCGATATAAATGTTACTGTAAACGTGGAGTAAATAAAAAATAACAATACAACCAAATAAAAAATTCAGATATGAAATTAGGATGGAAAATGTTGGAAAAAATATTCTATTTCTTTTCTATATTAGCATCATTGTACAAAAACACTATATAGCCATTCATTTTATCCTTTAATATCAAGCAGAGCCAGAAAAGAATCACCTTTTGTATTTTAAGGGGTCTAGTCATAGTACATTTGCTTGATTATTAGCAAAATATTACAAATCAGGTTAATTATAATAGCTACTACCATATAGATTCTACTGAGTGAATAAGTTTTTTTATAATTTTGTATATATTTAATATAATCATCATTTTATCCCAAACTAATTTTTTTAATTAGTGTTTTAGCTTTAAAATATGTTGCAAATAAGTAATACACTTTTCCATCCATTCATAATGAAATTCTGAATCATATTTTACTATAAATTATTTGTTGTATATGCAAATATTTTACTTATAATACAATTTTTAACATTTGTCTTTTTATTGTTATAAAAGTTTCATTTTTATGAAAAATATTACTTTATCAATTAATTCGATAAAGGCTGAAACACTATGCTCCTTATCATTTAAATTATATTACCTTTACTAATTTGTGTATCTTCATTGCACAAATCAATTATAAGTTGTGATGTTCCCCGAAGAAATTTTCCAAGAGCAGCTAATTCGCTGTCCTCACTGGCTGCTAATTCTCTGAAATTTTGATTTTTGCATCTCTTATACTCTTTTCGAACACAGCGTATCAGTTTCATGAAGTTCCTGAAAGAAATACACGCCATGCATTACGAAATAGGCTTCACAGGAAATAGTCAACATTAACAAACAAAGCGTCTTTCACGGAGATTCACTCCAGAGAAAAAATTAAGAACAGGATGATTTGGATTGTCCCTCCGGTACATTACTGGTACCAAAGTTCCCGTCCCGGAGGCTCCTTGACCAACGACTTAAGTCCTCAGGAACAAACTATTCTCGCCCGATTTCGAAGTGGACATCTTAAAACCCTAACATTTTCTGAGGGTTCCCGAACCTTTGAAACCTGTGCTCTACCGAGCAGGCTTCGCCTGAACATATCCTTGAGTGCATAGGGCTCTCCAGGCAGGACTTGGTTGACGACCCTCTTCTGGTTTTGGATTATTGTAGAGTGTACAACGTCATGGACCTGGTCTAGCGCTGCTGGCCTTTGGGTGCATGCAACAACAACAACAAACAAAGCAATTCTAAGGAGGAATTCTTACTTCTTCGTTCGACATTCATGCGGTATTGACTTAAATGTGAAGAAATGCAATTTGTGTTTCCATTGCTCTTTTATACATTATTTAATATTCCAATGTAAAACAATTGCTTAGAAGTTAGCCGGTAATCTACCATGATTGAGGGATATCTGTTATACTGAATTCAGGCCTCTAATACTTTCCTGAATAGATATTATATAATGCAGTGATTTTCAGCCTGTTGGGCGTGTTCGTCTAGGAGGGGAATGAGCATAAGAAAATGTAATTTTAAAAAGTTTATTAACTGACTAAAAAGAAAGTACACACACACATATAAAGCAAAACACATTCTGACATTATATTTAATAGTCAATTTATTAAATTAAAACAATTCACTAAATTAGAAACAAATTTAATAAATATTAGTGGCTTGCTAGGACCTGTTTTGTAGAGCACAGATTTACGGAGGTAGGCTTAATATTGAAAATAGCCCTTCTCATTTCTTTTTTCTATATTCAGCTGAGATCTATAGCTTGTTTTCGACGAAACCACCCCAAAAAATACAATTTCGCGAAGATAGGTTGTTGAAAATGGTAACAGAATATGAAATGCTCCCTTTTTATAGTGCAAAAAACTCATCGTCCACTCTAGCCCAAAACTCCAAGTGTGATTTAATCCTAAATTGTCTTTGGCTTCACCTCTTGCCTTGATGTCTATCAAAGTTTCTTCCTTGGCAATTGAGAGTCCCTCGAAGTAATATGAAATGGATCCCTAACCCAATCGTAACTTGCTATCAGTTTGTCATTGGAAAGAAATTATTTATTAAAAATGTTTCCAACATGGCTAGATGATTTTCAATGGTTACGAAAACAATTTTTATATTATGTTATTTGTTAGACTTGTAAATTTTAACACAGTCATCCAAATTTGAAAACATAGTTAGGTTTTGATACTTTAAATTTTTGCTGCACAGTTATGATTTTCAACAAAAAGCGTTAATTTTTAGTTCGTATTCAATATATGCGTATTTGATCCTTGGAGTTGAATATTCAAATTATTTAATTTCTCGTAAGTGTCAACCTAGTAACCAGATCTCTTCACAAATAAAACATCGTGAAAATTCACGGCTTCCGGTTTGTTTTTGTCTAGAAATAGCGATTCTTTCTCTTAATTCATAACCACGTTGCAAAAACATCCCACGTGATAATCATCCTGACTCGCTTCCGGTTTGCTTTTCTCTTTCAGGAAAATGGCGATTTCTTCTCTTAATTACGTTGCAAAAACATCACACGTGATAGTCATCCTGACTCGCTTCCGGTTTGTTTTTCTCTTCCAGGAAATTAGTGATTTTTTCTCTTAATTAATAAATACGTTGTAAAACCTTCCACGGTCATCCTGATTCGCAATAAATAGTAAGACTGATTGTCCTGCACCCATGTCTTCACAAAATGCTGAAAAAGACTCTTTATTTCAGTGGATTCATTTTAATTAATTCATTTCGGTTACAACCATAGTTAATATAGTATGCAGACCAAAACTCATTTCTTTGGAAGCCAGAGCTTCTCTGAAGATCAGGCAATGGGTCCAGACGCATTGTAAATAATTTGATTTTACAAGTGCTTATATAATTTGAAATCTTCGAGACATTGAACTTGCTCCATCGTTGAATATTCCGAACCAGTTTTTCCATGCGATGTTTGCCTTGCTCGTAAAATCCTTTAAGATAGCAAATAACGCGAGTGATGTTGTTTTAAGTTCTATTGATTTGCAGAAAATTAGTTTTAATACTGACATATCATAAAAAAAATCTAACATAAGCAAGGAAATGAGCATTTTTATTACTATCTGCTAGACACCGCTAGAACAGTCATGTCAATATCACGCATACACACACAGATATGTGCACGTGCATCTGTTTCTGTGCATGTGTACCACAAAGCCACCAGGCTTTGTGGTACTGCTTCATCATCCCTTGTCACAAGTTTAATCCTCAGTCTAGGCAAGGTCGACTCATCTTTTTACCTCTTCAGCGGATCGATAAACTGAGTGCCAATCATCTCACGGAACGGAACTAAACACTGGAGGTTTCTCGTTAGACTAAATACCTTACCGGGACATGCGAAACGAAGCACCCCAGGATTCTTGATCAGAAAAACAGATATGAACACTGTAGCTCTTGGTCTACCTATGGGCTATATATATATATATATATATATATATATATATATATATATATATATATATATATATATATATATATATATATATATATATATATATATATGAAGGGCAAAGTTTATAAATTTTTTCCATTATCTATAGAATGAATGGTCAGCTTGAAAAAGTTCATTTTCCCTAGGGATTTAAATTCTATTGCGATCTTGTTGAGCAGCTGAAACCCATAACAACATGACTTATATGCGGTAATGTTTTCTTAGAAAATGGAAATAAATAAAAAATGCATCTTGTAGCATAGGAATATATATCTGATTCTTATTCGCAGAATAGATAAATATATTGATGATACAATCGTTAGTAATGCAATTGATACACCGTTTCCGTAATATTTCCTTTTAAAATTCCCCAGAGAACTCCATAACTGTTTGATTTCTGTGTAAAAAGCATAATATTTTCTCATTACGTTCTTCATTATTCATTAAGATGAACTTAAAAAAATAATTTTTTTGAATCTAAAAGCAGATACTCACGGACAATACATATTAAGTTCTTCAACATCTATGTCTGTTACTCTACTATTTTGAACAAGTACATTTAATCTTTCGGCCATTGCATCCCAGCATTTTTCGGGGTGACAAGGGGTGGCTGAAGAAGCTGAAATGAAATTCAGACAAAAAAAATTTATTTCTGGAATTTTCCCATCATAGGAAAATAAATTAATATTAGGTAATCACAAGTTATAGAAGATAAAAGATTAATATGAGCAAATCTAAAGCAAAAAAAACGTAAAATATATTGATATGAAATCAAACTTTATTAATTTATTTAAGCGTTTACGTAAATATGCAGAGATTATGCATATTAAAAGCCGACCAACTTGTCTAGTGGTCAGCGTGTCTTTTTGTGGATAAGGAGGTCCTGCGTTCGAATCCCGGTTCGGGCATGGATGTGCTTTCTCTCTATCTATCCTGTCTCTGTCATTTCCTTGGATGAATGAGTTGTGAATGGTTGCCTACCCAATACACGGGTACCTATGGCATGTGTGTACTGAAGAAGTCGGACTCCACACCAAAATATGGTTCAGTTGGAAAAGTGGAACAGCGCACTCCATGTTGCCAGTTTAGCTGGCACACGACAACAATAACAAAATGCATATTAAAATATCATAGACCATAAAAAATACTTATTAAAAAGATTATTAAATATTTCCTTTTATAATTCAATTTAGAAATTGCAATTTTATTGAAATAAGGATACTTCTATTTTAAAAAATATGATAACTGAATAAAAAATGAAAAGATATTTCTGAAACTAAAATATTTTAACTTAACAAAATTTCAAAAAAATTATTTAAATTTTCTATGTGAATCTACTTAATTTCAAAAATACAATAAGAAAGTATTTGTCTCTAAGACAATTATACAAATAATAAAATAACATTTTAGAAATAATTGCGTTATACCAAATTTTCAAAGTGAAGAATTTTGAATTTCTATAATCATAATCCAATGAGCATTCATTATTTTACAACAAACATATGAATTAATGTTAAATATAAAAAAGAAAATTTTACCTGAAAATTTCAAAATATTAATAATTCTTATTTCAAGTTTTTTAAAAAATATTTTCTTCAATATTCTAATTAAAAAAATTAGTTTTGTTAAAAATTATTAATAATTGGAAGAAAAATTATTTTCCTGTTAACTGCTTGATAAAAATAATTATAAAATATGAAATAAAACAAGCGATATTACTTTGAATCAAAATAATATTTGAATTTTTTTATATAAATCATTGGGTATCCATTTTATGATGTAGTATAAAAAATATTTGCACTCATTTAAGTTTTATAAACATTAAGAATATTTCAAGAAACTTACCAGAGAGAAAAAATGCCAAAGTGAAAATTATTTTCCACATAATATTTGTTTTTTTTTTTAATATTTAACTAATAAATGGAAATTCAGTTGTATCAAATATAATACTTGATATGTGACTTCCTTTAAACTCAGTAATTTTATATATAAATGGATGCACTTTTTTATTTTTATTACTAAGCGGAAGCATTCGTTCCATGATAAGTTAAAATAGGAAGCAATTTAATCAGAATTTAGACAGGAAGTCAGGGTACATTTAATTAAAATTAGTTCGATTAAGAAATGTGTTTAATTTTGACAATGAGCCGAAAGTTCTGTTGTTATAAAATGTCTTATACATTTTTTATTAGTTTAATTTCTTTATTTCTGCAAAAAATTCACAAAAATGTACCACAATTTAATATTTAAAATAAAATTTAGTTAAATTTATTTAACTAAATTTTATTTTTAAATGAAAATCAATTCCTTTGATTTCCTGTATTCATCAGTAATTGCTATATGGATGAGAAAGAGGTTTGGTTTCTTTGTCGCTCAACGGTCATTTTTTGCACACGAAGACTAATTAGACCGGGACTTACGGTTTAAAGTGGATTCCGAACCACTACAAACATCCATGCCCAAGGTGGGATTCGAACCCACGAACTGTTGAACCGAAGGCAAGAGCGCTAACCATTCGGCTGCCAGCTCGGCTTGAGAAAGAGAGAGTAACCGATATAATTTTATTAACATTAAATTAAAATGAGAACTATAGGTTTAGCTCATACAGAAAAAATGCTTTAATAAAGACAAACAGATTCTTTTCTCTCATAATATCTATGATATAAAGGATTTTATTTTCTTAAGAAATTCTTTTCTGTGTAAAATTAGTTATTACAATCCGTTACAGGCTATTTAGAGAATTATTATCATTTTATAGATACTTAAAACAGACTAATTTGAAAATGTATATACTATTCTAAAATGGATGAAATGTGCTGGTTCTTATGTATCAAAAAATGACAAGAATATGATGTATCTGCAATAAACTTTGTGCTTCAGTACAATAAGAATTTAGTTTATTGAATATGCGAAAATTATTTTAGTGTTTCATTTTTTCTTATGAAACTAAGCTTTATTACATTTAAACTTTAATCTTCTTTACCAATATTCCTTACGAACTAAACCGTTTTATTTATGATTGATTTATAATTCTTTAATATTCCCTGATATTAGGTTTTTCGATATTTTATTTAAATAGGAACAAGATGAGTTTTTATTAAATACATTTCATTTGAACTGCAAAATTTGAAAGATGTTGTCAACAACTTATATTTCTCCAAATTCAATTTTCAAGTTAAAGTGGAATTTACTTTCTGAAGCACCTCTTCTATTAATCTAACGTGTGCACCCACTACATATAAACTATTAATGATCTATTACTTACATCATTCTGTTGGGGGAGCTTCAATATTTCTTTCTTCTTCATCGATATATCTAAACGATGTATAGCTCAATTAAATGATGTAAGTAATTTTAAATGAATTTCAAAACATTTATTTTTTGTATTTATTTGCATTATGCATATTTTTCACTCATCAATACTTTCAAATTTTGTTTAATTTCTGTTGTTATTTATAACACTTGGACAAGCCAAGCTCGCCTTGCCTTGGCAATGCGAATTTAAGTGAATAGGGAGCGTCTTTCGTTTTAATCAGAGCACCACAAAGGTGAAAGTCCGTCTTTGCTCCTTTTTAAATCCTCCGATAGATGGCACTACCAGAGGATCCACTCCCTCAATTTTGACATTGATCTGAAGGGAGAGGAAATTTTCTCCAGATCTTTGCACCCATGGTAACTGCTCAACGACCGACCTCAATACTTTCGATTCCACAGATTTAACGAGCACGTATATCACATGTACTCGGTGGGTCTTTGTCGGCATTGGGAATCAAACCCCACCCTTCCGGATAGAAGGCCGATACCCTAACCACTAGACTACCACGGCCCAAGTAAGTCTAATTTACATCAATACAGAGTTCCTTGAGCATGAAATAATTCTTCCGTGCAGAGCGATTTTTAGATTGTTTCTTTCCCAGATATTGAAACCGAGTTGAAATTGTTTGTACTTCCATACAGCAGAACGTTTATATTAGTTGTATTTCGGCTTGTAATTTTTTAGCTTTTTTCGAATTTTGGATTCAGTACTATATTTAAGAGTACTGAATACAAAATTCGAAAAAATGTGTTTATATTTGACTGTACTGTGAAGTGCGTAATAATAGGCACAAAATACGCAAAATCAATTTCAAATTAGTAGATTACATTTTTAAAAACACTGATATGTATATATATAGTTGAAAGTCTTAAAGTTGAACTGGTTGACAGTTTTAGATATCTGGGTTCAAACGTTGATTCTCATAATGACATAAGTTCTGAAGTAAAGAGTAGAATTTTGCTGCTAATCGCTGCTCATATGGATTGGGAACTTTCTTAAAATCGAAACTGATCAAAAGATCTACAAAAATCATGCTATACAAAACCATCATAAGACCTGTTCTCACTGATGGATGCGAGACCTGGACTCTGACAAAGACTCAGTCAAATCAAATTGTAATATTTGAACGAAAAGTCCTAAAAAAGATTTTAGGTGCTGTAAATGAGAATGGAGTTTGGAGGCACAGATACTATTTCAAGCTGTACAGATATTTTAAGGAAACTGAGATTGTCAATTATATTAAAATATTCGCTTGAGATTTGTAAGGCATATCTGTGTAATGAACACCTCGTCTTTGACTTCAAGAATTTTTTATCATAGGCCCATTGCAAACAGATCTAAGGGTCGGCCCAAACTTAGATAAACTGATTGTGTAAAGGAGGACTTTAAAGTGCTGAAAATGACAAATTGGAGAACTGTCCCGGAGAATACAATGGAGGAGTGTTCTGAGGAAAGTCTTGGCCCATCCCGGGCTGTCGTGCTGAAGAAGAAGAAGAATATATATAAATAAATGTATGTATAAATACATATATATAGAGAGAGAGCCGATACCCTAACCACTAGGCTACCACGGCCTTTGTTTCATTTCTACTGTATTTAGGTTGTCCGAAAACTAATGAAAGATTTAAATTTCACCCATTTGTGCTATCATTTACAATTGATAGTTTTGTGTTAATCAAAGTGGAGTATTACGCTATAAGACAATGTGTTGCCTGATAAAAAAAAACAACATTTTCTGAACATGTTCTCTCTCGTTCTGTTGATAAGAATTGGCTTCCTAGATTATTTGATTTTACACCATTGAATTGCTTTCATACATGAAGAGGAGTTTTAATTCAACAAATAAATTTTATAGATGAACTGGATTTTTAAGACATATTACAGTAGTTATTGCTAAACATTATAAAGGTAATGGATTAAAGCTCACATTTTCGATGTTTTCTGATTATTTGAACATCATTTTTTAGTAAAAATAATCATTATTTATACTTTTAATCAAGAACATCATTTTTACATTTGCTGCACTAAAATTATTGTAGGCGACATTTGGTAATCTATAAAGTTCGATAGGAACTGTGTTATTGGTAAAGACATAGTATTCTGAATTTAGATAATGAAAATGGGGTATCTTTTGGAAGCAATTTTTGTACTTGGTCTCCCTTTAAATCACTGCATTGTTACAGTTAATGTAGAAGACTTGAAACGGATAAATAAGTTATAAGTTATAAATATAAAGAATATTTGAAATTTTATAATGCTTAGAAAAAAATTGTGGATTTCTTTTGTTTGCAAATAATCTTTTGTTTTTATACTAGAAATAAAATATTTTTTTATTATATTAAAAATAACTATGTCTAAATTGTTTTTAAAGGATTAAATAGAATGTATTGGTTTCTTTCTTTTCTATCAGTAAATTGGTAATTCTCTTTATGTGACATCTAATGAATTACGGCAACATTTGAATTCTATTTATGATAGTCCGTTCTAGACAATTCTATCTTTTAAATTAACTCTCTGCTGCCTTAGTTTAAACATAAAATCTAAATCTTGAGAATTTTGGTACAATTATACAATATTCAATGTGTTTAAACACACACACACACACACACACACACACACATATATATATATATATATATATATATATATATATTTATATATATATATATATATATATATATATATATATATATATATATATATATATATATATAAATATATTTATCATATAATATTTATTATTCCATAATATTATCACATGAAGTTGTCAGTTGTTTTAGAACTTGATTAGTTAGATGTTGAAATGATATACAATATGAGGTTTTGAAATGAAAAATTTAACTATATATTTTTTGAAGCAAATTTTGAAAGAATTCTTTACATATCTGACTGACTTGGATTAACTTAAATTTGCAATCTACATTTTTAATAAAAACAAGTACTTTATATATTTTGAACTGAGCAAAAATGGCTAAGCAAATTCTTGGGAAACTTCAACGGAATTAAGCTATTTTAATTGAAATTTTTCAGTTAATTATTTATTAATGTTTGTTATAATTACTCTCGCAAATTTAGAAATAATAAAAACATAATTCCTGTCGTTCTTTTTTCGCAGAAATGTACATCATTTTGATGCAAATAAAATGAGGGCTTATTATGAAAAAATTCTCCACCTCTTTTAACTATTTTAACTAATTATATTTTTTATGAATTAATTACATAAGTTCATCAAAATAGGACTTTTGTTAAATTGATTCCGCTGAAAGTTCAATGTATTTAATATCATTGTTTTATAAATATTTAAATTTCAAAATTTCTTCATAAAGCTGTACAAGGATTTTTGTTAGTTTCACTGTTAAAAATGAAATCTTAAAAAAAAATTATTTTCAAAAAAAGTACTAATAATAATTTATTCTTATTTCGAATAAGCACACACTTTATCATATGTTATTCTATTTTCAATAAAACTGTAAAATATATATTTGAAGAAACCACTATATCAGAGTTTAGAGTTCTCAAAAGTTTCCTTATTATTAACACCATTTACAGCAATATGTAGTTATATAAAATTATTAGCATTATATAATTATTATTAAATAATACCAATAATAATAATAAATACCCATACATAGTTTCCAACGGGAAAATTATATTCATTTTCTTATAAATTGTATGATTTCAAAAATAATTTAAAATTATAAGATTTCTAAAATATCAAAAATTAATTCATCGCAAAGAAAAATGTTTAATTCAATAGAAATCTGGAATTCAGAAACAGTCTTAATATTTTTAATTAAACATAGCTGTTATTCTTCAGAAAAAACACTATGATTTTTAGGAATAATTAAAAAACCTAAATTAGGAGAATAATTTTTAATTTTCTAGAAATTTCATCTTACAATTTATATTTTAGTTTGCCTTAAAATCTATTTGGAAACAAAATGGAACTAAATGTGCTCAGATCTTGTCCAATCCAATGTAGATGATCCCTGAAGACTTTGATGACTGACTTGATGCTGTGAGACCATAAAATTTCATTGTAAATGTCAGAATAAACTGTTGCAAATTTATAGAAGAGTAGAGTTGCAGGATTGTGAAGAGTTTTGAGATTTCGAACAGAGACTGATAGGATATGATGGTGTATTCATACATGAAGAAGGTAAGGTGTGAATTGACTTGTTACGAAATGAACTGGTTACGAAAATGGCAACAGCGAGGGACCATTGGAGGCTTATGACCAGCACCTGGAACTAATGAAAAAAATGTACATCAAATTTTGGTAGAAGTATATGATATGTTGCCAAAAAAATCATAACTTATAGTAGAACAAAATGGGCTAATTATCCTATAAAACTTATAAATCATCCGGAAGAGATGGTATTGTGCTGGCTCTTCTTATTGAGGGAGTCCAGTGCAATACCCCAATTCTTTGAAGGATTTTCAGGGCATAAAAAGCTACTGGACATTGCTTTGAAGCATAGAATAGGTATGAATAGCTTTTATTTCTGAAAAAGGAAAAGATAATTACTATGAAGCAAAACCTTTCAGACCTATCAGTTTAATATCTTTCCTTTAAAATACAATTGAAAAATTGATAGACAGATATGTCAGAGAAGTTTGCTTAGTGGATAGAGCACTTTCTGACTCTCATTATGCATATCAACCAGGTAAATCCATTGATAGTGTGATCTACAATCTATCCTTCACTTTGGAGAAGATGTGTAAGGCTAAGGAACTTGCTTTAGCTGTTTTCTTAGATACTGAAGGTGCTTTTGATAAGGTAACTTTTCAAACCATTCCACAATCCCTTGCTAAAAGGGAATTAAGAATACTCTCTGTTTTGGGATCAAAAACCTGCTCAATAACATATTTACAGTGAGTTATTTTAAGGAGGAAACACATGATGATACAAGCAAGTAATTCCATTTGCTTTTTTTCCAAGTGTGGACATGTGTCAGCCAAATAACCTGGGATTCAACGTCCTCATGCTCTCATAAGATCAGTAATTTGGTGGCATGATGAGGAAATTCCACGTGACACCATTCAAGGCTGAACACGTGCTAGCAGAACGATACGCAATCCACCATCATCCAGTCCATATCAGCCAAAACATTTGATGGCGTGATGAGAGAACGTTTGGGATCCGTGAGGCTATGCGAATCCTCGAACTTTTTGCTAATCTCTCGTGCCAATAAGTTTCAAATTAACCAGGGCACGAAGAAATTCCTTAATTATAGTAATCATTTCTATTAAAATATTTTTGAATTTATATTAATTAGTTCTTATGCAGCTCTTCAAATACATGTGTTTCATTACCAATATACGTAATTTTTCTGTATTACAGCAAAGAACAACGAAGTTGTAGGAACTGGATAGGATGGTTCAACTATCTCCGATGCTGGATTACGAGTCCGAAGCCAATATGCAGGCCAGATGATTCGTCAGCAAATGATTCTTGAAAGTCGAAAAGGAAAGTTTTAAAGGAAGCTGCAGAAGAAAGTTCATCTGATCCTCATCACTGATTATACTGATAGCTCGAAAGATAAAGAAGAAATCATGCTCTTTCCGAAATTCTCTTTTATATAAAAAAAAATAAATACCCGGAATAAGTTTAGGAGTGTATTTTATACTAAATGTAACCATTATATTTAATGTAAATAAGTCTTTTATTGAATAATATTTAAGTGTTTGAAATTCATACCAGCAAAAATCTCGAAGTCTAGTGATTAGGTAAAGTGAAAAAGAAACCCAAACTCCATTTACTAAATTTCTGTGCATGAGAAATATGCGCATTTTATGCTCCATTAAAGATTCCGTAGGTGTTTTCCTTTTCAATATAAGAATAAAATTTAATATACGCATGACTTTTAGAGAATAAAATATTAGTTCACATTATTCAGTTAGTATTAAGTGTAAAATTATGGATTTGATGAAGAAATTTATGCGTTTCACTTTTAGAAGGAGAAATTGGTTTCTCGATTGAGATAGAAGGATTAAAATAGAACCAAGTCAATAAGAGTCGATATACCCTACCTCTACTTGATATTATTGCACTTTCATTACGTAAATTATATTTTTTCCTGTATATTTAATAAATTTGATAATATCATAGGTAAAGGATAATAAGTAAATCTTCTCACTCTTCTAAGCGCATACATATATAGAAAAGTATATTTAAATTTTTTTTATATATTCTCGCAAATTTAATGGTTTTTTCCAAGCTTGAAAAATATTAATAAAAACTGCAAAAACAATGGTGGTAAAAAGTTTTCTTTAAAACATAATAAAAAAATGTTTCGTCGTTTTTATTTGAATTTTGAACTTGTTTATGCTCTAATTAAATTCACGCTTTTCATATTTTAATTCAATGAGTATAAATGTATTTGAAAAATAATGTTCATATGTTTTATATTGATAAATGCATTTTATTGATAAAATTAAACTTTTAGCACTTACATTTGATTTGTAACTAATTTTGATTTGTCGAATAATATTTCTATTAAATTTATGCTGGTAATAAAAATAAAAATATCGATCAGAATTCCTCATTAGTTTTAAATCTTTAGAAGCTTTTATTACTATATTTTATCAAAACTGTTTCTTCTTCTTCTTCTTCTAAGAATTGGGTTTGTATGTCATTGGGCACCTCTGCTTTTATCAGCATTTTGTACCATTAACTCCAAACCCAATGTTTCCTAGTTCCAGTTGCTCGGGTCACCCACTTTATTAATAAATTCCGATAACCCTTTAATGGAGTCTAGGTGTAACTCTCTAGTATGGATGATGCCTAAAGAAGTTAATCTAGGGAGGGCAAGAGCCTCGCATTCGTAAATGATATGCTCTGCCGTTTCCTCTTGCGTATGACATTTCCAGCAGATAGGGTCTTGCTGAAACAGTCCCATCTGGTCAGAAAGTCAGTCATGTTAGGGATAGCTTCCTGACTTTCACCAGAAGAAGATGGTTAGGAGGTCGTTTCTACCTCAAGTGCCCCTTTACAAGATTACCTCTGAGTTCTCTTGTCTTTTTCAGCAAGGTCTACTTCAGAGGCTTCACCTGCAAATGCAGAAAGGTTTGTTATTTCTTGTGTCTTTTCAGCCACAAGATAACAATTAATAAGCTCAGGTAATATAAGTCCATCCAGCATTGCCTGAGATACTGCGAAAGGCAAAAGTTTGCCAGGCAACTAGAGTCTCCGTAAAACCAATACCGCGGTGCCAATTACCCCTAGGCACGGATCGCATAACACCAGGGTTTACGGAAGCTGTTAGTTATCAAAACTGTATAGTTCCAGCTGCAGTTTATTCTTTTAAGAAATTAAAAAAAGGATATCCGTTTCATAATTATCGAATGACATACCCATTTCCATTTGAATTTATTTTTTAGTCTAAATGTTTTTAAGATAATATATATATATATATATATATATATATATATATATATATATATATATATATATATATATATATATATATATATATATATATATATATATATATATATATATATATATATATATATATATATATATATATACATATATATATATATTAAAAAAATTATTCATTCAATTCAACTATTTTTTTTTAAATTTCAATTACGTACTTATGTATTCTTCAATTAATGATATTAATAAAATCAGTAAATTATAGATATTTACTTTAAATTTGAAATAAGACACTGCAGAAAACTTCAAATAATTAGTAACGTATAAGTATGAGAATAGTTGTAAGACCATGCCCATAGAATTATACTTACGTATGCATGTGTATACATACAAAACAACAGCATAAAAGAGAATTTTAAGACAACATATTAAAAATACATGCATGAAGCGTATTTTTGTTGCTCGAATATTATTCTGAAAACTGAATGAAATACAGAGAAATCTATATATATTATAGCATGCTAATGTTATTTAGTACATAGTTTTTTTCAGATTTTACTAAATACATAAACTTTATTAAAAATCTATATTTTTGAGACTCCTGTAAGCTGTTTAATAATGTAACAGAATAAACTTTAAAAGGAAATATATTTTGTTATACTTTAAAAAGGATATACAATAAACTTAAAGAGGAAAATCCAATGTTTCAAATTGTACAGCTTTTAAAGACTTCATAAGAGTGGCATAAGCTTATCTAACTATCTCATTAAATATCAGATAAAAGCAACAAATATGTATACACACACACACACACACACACACACACACACACACACACACACACACACACACACACACACACACACACACACACACACACACACATATATATATATATATATATATATATATATATATATATATATATATATATATATATATATATATATATATATATATATATATATATATATATATATATATATATATATATATATATATATATATATATATATATATATATATATATATATATATATATATATATATATATATATATATATATATATATATATATATATTTATATATATATATATATATATATATATATGTATATAAATATATATATATATATATATATATATATATGAAGACGTAGTACCAACAACAATATCTTAAGTCCATTGGTGTTGGCACTACGTCTCGATACACCAATTCCTTGAGATGGCCTCATAGGAAAAAAATCCAACGGTTAAGGATCTGGTGGGCATAGAACCGGACCCTCACGTCCAATCCAGAGGCCAGGGTATTCCATATCCGGCCAACCACGTACAGAAGCACAGAAATGCACCGAAACCCCATCATGCTGGAACCAAATGCATTTCCATTACATCGGCCTTACATCAAGTACATGTAGTGTAAGCCACAATGGAACACTTGGCCACCATACGAAGAGTACGGGCAGCTGCAATATGCCGCCTTTTAAATACCAGTGTAACGACGGCTTAACGTCATTCCATGGCGCGTTATGCTTGGCGAACGTTTTAGAAATTTTCGTCAGGTAAGATATGCAAATATTGTTGTTGAAATGTCGTATAAAATTTTTTTCTTGCACCGGCAGTGACGTCATACATTGTTTTTTTGTATTTTCCACGTAAACTATATATTATTCCTATAAAATTCCTCATTTACACTTATCTTAAACACTTTACTCTTTTTGTAGTAATTTTTTAACTTTCCCATGGGCAATATTTTCACATGGACAAGCCCAATTGACACAAGTGACTTCAGATTCTCATGTACATTGATTTCAAAATTCCCCAATATCTTAAGAAATTCCCATTGTTTTAAAAAAACGAATGTCTTCGTTTAGTATTAAAACACATTCTATCAGTAGCTGCGCTATTCAGATTATTATAAAAAAATATATCTTATGAGAAAAATGTGTTTTTGTATAGAGAGCCCATATCCTACTTGTGATTTCTGATTCACGCCTACATTCATTTAAAAATTTCCCAATATCTCAAGAAATACCATAAGTATACATAAACTAATGACTTTATTTAATATAAAAACACATTCTAATAGTAGCTGTGCTATTCAATTTATTATAAAAAATATATTTTATGAGAAGAATGTGTTTTTGTAAAGGTGGCATATATGGAATGTGTGTCTTCTGATTTCCGTTTACAGTCATTTAAACACTTCCCAATATCTTAAGAAATAACCAAAGTATACACAATAAAATGGTTTCTTTTAGTAGTAAATCACAATCTCAGACTAACTGTTGCATTCATTTTATTATAAAAAACAAATTTTAGAAGAAAAATAATTTTTTGTATATTTATTTTTTGTATATTTATTTTGTGCGCCCATATAGAAAGTGTGATTTCTGATTCCCGCTTAGATTGATTTCAAAATACCCGTATATGTAAAAAAATAGCAGTTTTATACACAAACGAATGGTTTCATTTACTAGTAAATCACACTCTAAGACTAACTATGGCATTTACTTAATTATAAAAATTATATTTTATGTGAAAAATAAGTTTTTGTATAAAGCGCCCAAGTGACAAAAGAGACTGCTTTTCCCCCTAAAAATGATTTCAAAATTTACCTAATGTCTTAAAAAATACCCCATATATACACAAAAGAATGGTTACATTTAGTATTAAATCCCATGTTAAGACCAACTAAAATATACATTTTATTAAAAATATATGTTTTAGAAGAAAAATGTGTTTTTGTATAGTGCACGAAACTGACTCAAGTGATTTCTGATACGTTTCAGCAAAAAAGGAACTCAATCCACCACAAAAACTTAATCAAGTATTCATATAAAATTCCTCAATTATACTTATACGAATTTCAATCTTTCTGTTATAAAGATTTAAGATTCCCATAGGCAAAATATTCAAAGGGACAAGCCCAATTAACACAAGTGACTTCAGATTGATATATATATATTGATTTCAAAATTCCCCTATATCTTAAGAAATTCCATTGTATAGAGAAACGAATGGTTTCATTTAGTAGTAAGTCACATTTTAAAGCTAACTGTATTATTCATTTTATTATAAAAATTATATTTTAGGAGAAAAATTAGTTTTTGTAAAGGTCGCATATATGGTACGCCTCTGTCTTCAGATTCCCGCTTAAATTCATTTAAAAATTTCCCAATACCTTAAGAAATACCCAAATTATGCACAAACGAATAGTTTCTTTTAGTAGTAAATTACAGTCTTAGACTAAATGTAGCATTCATTTTAAATTAAAATATGTATTTTGGGAGAAAAATTAATTTTTGTAAAGTAAGCACATATGGTACCTGTGACTTCTGATTCCCGATTATAAAGATTGCAATATTCCCCAATATCTTAAGAACTACCCAATGTACACACAAACTAAAGGCTCCATTTAGTATTAAAACATATTCTAATAGTGGCTGTGATATTCAATTTATTATAAAAAATAAGTTTTATAAGAAATATGTTTTTCTGTATAGAGTGCGCCCTTATGGTATGTGGGACTTCTGATTCCCGCTTACATCATTTAAAAATTTCCCAATATCTTAAGAAATACCCAAAGTATACACAAACGCATGCTTTGTTTATGTAGTAAATCACAGTCTTTGACTAATTGTGGCTTTCATTTTATTATAAAAAACACATTTTAGGAGAAAATTATTTTTTGTATAGTGCGCCCATATGGTAATTTTGATTTCTGATTCCCACTTAGATTTATTTCAAAATACCCGTACATGTTAAGAAATAGCACTTTTATACACAAAAGAATGCTGTTATTTAGTAGTAAATTACATTCTAACACTAACTATGACATTCATTTTATTTTAAAAATTATATTTTAGGAGAAAATTGAGTTTTTGTATAGAGCACCCATATCACACGTGTGATTTCTGATTCCGGTTTACATTGATTGAAAAATTCCCCTATATCTTAAGTACTACTTAAAGTACACACAAATTAATGGCTTCATTTAATATTAAAACACATTCTAATTATGGCTTTGCTATTCAAATTATTATAAAAAATATATTTTATGAGAAAAATGTGTTTTTGTATAGAGTGCCCATATGGTATGTGTGACTTCTGATTCCTGCTTACATTCTTTTAAAAATTTCCAAATATCTTAAGAAATACCTAAAATATACAAAAACTAATGGCTTTATTTAGTATTAAATCACATTCTAATGGTAGCTGTGCTATTCTATTTATTATAAAAAATAAATTTTATGAGAAAAATGTGTTCTTGTTTGTTTAGTACGCCCATATGGTACATGTGACTTCTGATTCCCGCTGATATTGATAGAAAATTCCCCAATATCTTAATAACAACCTAACATATACACAAACGATTGATTTTTATTAGTTGTAAAATACATTCTTAGACTAGCTGTGGCATTCATTTTATTATAAAAAGTAAATTTTATGAGAAAAATAATTTTTTGTATAGTGCGCCTATATGGTAACTGTGATTTCTGATTCCCGCTTAGACTGATTACAAAATACTAGTATATCTTAAGAAATAGCACTTTTATAGACAAACGAATGGTTTCATTTAGTAGTAAATCACATTCTAAGACCAACTGAAATATACATTTTATTACAAAAAATATATTTTAGAAGAAAAATGAGTTTTTTTGTATAGTGCACACAATTGGCTCAAGTGATTTCTAATAAGTTTTAGCAAAGAAGGAACTCAGTCTTCCACGAAAATTTATTTAAACATTTACATAAAATTCCGGAAATTGACTTAGCTTATAAAATTTAATCTTTCTTTTTTAATATTTTAAGTTTCCCATAGGCAAAATATTCAAAGGGACAAGCCTAATTGACACAAGTGACTTCAGATTTACATGTACATTGCTTTCAAAATTCCCCAATATCTTGAGAAATGCCCTAATGTATACACAAACGAATGATTTCATTTAGTAGTAATTACCACTCTAAGAGAATAACTGTGGCATACATTTTATTATAAAAATCATATTTTAGGAGAAAAATGGGTTTTTGCAAAAGTCGAATATATATTACGTGTATTTTCTGATTCCCACTTTCATTCACTTAAAAAATTTCCCATTATCTTAAGAAATACCAAAAGTATACAAAAACTAATGGCTTTATTTATTATTAAAACACATTCTAATATTAACTGTGTTATTCAATTTATCATAAAAATTATATTTTATGAGAAAAATGTGTTTTTGTAAAGGTCGCATATATGGTACGTGTGTCTTCTGATTCCCGCTTACCTTCGTTTAAAAATTTCCCAGTATCTTAAGAAAAACGCAAATTATATACCAACGAATGGTTTCTTTTAGTAGTAAATCACAGTCTTAGACTAAATGCAGCACTCATTTTAAATTAAAATATATATTTTAGGAGCAAAATGAGTTTTTGTAAAGGTCGCATATATGGTACGCGTAATTTCTTTTTCCCGCTTACATTCATTTAAAACCTTTCCCAATATCTTAAGAAATACCAAAACTATACAAAATCTAATGGCTTTATTTAGTATTAAAACCCGTTCTATTAGTAGCTGTGCTATTCAATTTATTATAAATAAATATATTTTATGAGAAAAATAATATTTTATATAGTGCGCCCATATGATATGTGGGACTTCTGATTCCCGCTGACACATATATTTAAAAATTTCCTAATATCTTAAAAACTACTTAAAGTATACACAAAATAAGGGTTTCATTTAGTACTAAATCATACTCCAAGACTAACCGTGGCATTCATTTTATTATAAAAATTATATTTCAGGAATAAAAGAGTTTTTTTTTATAAAGCGCCCAAGTGAGAGAAATGATTGCTTTTCCCTCTATAAATGATTTAAAAATTTATTTAATATCTTAAGAAATATCCTATGAATAAACAAACGAATGGTTACATTTAGTAGTAAATCACATTGTAAGACCAACTGACGAATACATTTTATTACAAAAAATATATTTTAGAAAAAAAATGAGTTTTTGTATAGTGCAAACAATTGACTCAAGTGATTTCTAATAAGTTTCAGCAAAAAAGGAACTCAATCCATCACAAAACTTAATCAAGTATTCATATAAAATTCCGCAATTATACTTATCATACGAATTTTAATCCTTCTGTTGTAATGGTTTGAGTTTACCATGGGTAGTATTTTCACAGGGACAAGCCACATTACACAAGTGACTTTAGATTTATATGTACATTGATTTCAAAATTTTCCAATATCTTAAGAAATGCCTAAAGTATAGACAAACGAATGGTATAATTTAGTAGTAAGTCCCACTCTAAAACTAACTGTGGCATACATTTTGCTATAAAAATGATATTTTAGGAGGAAAATGAGTTTTTGTAAAGGTAGTACTTATGGTACGTTTGTCTTCTGATTCCCGCTTACCTTCATTTAAAAATTTCCCAATATCTTAAGAAATACCCAATTTATGCACAAACGAATGGTTTCTTTTAGTAGTAAATTACAGTCTTATACTAACTTTCGCATTCATTTTATCATAAAAAATACATTTTATGAGAAAAATAGATTTTTTGAATAGCGCGTTCAAATGGTTAGTGTGACTTCTGATTCCCGCTTAGACTGATTTAAAAATTCCCGAAAATCTTAAGAAATACCACTTTTCTACCCAGAACGAATGGTTCCATTTAGTAGTTAATCCTACTCTAAAACTAACTGTGGCATTCATTTTATAATGAAAATTACATTTTAGGAGAAAAATGAGTTCTTGTGTGAAGCGCCCAAGTGACACAAATGACTGCTTTTTCCCCTGTAAATGATTTTAAAATTGACCTAATATCTTAAGAAATAGACCATGCATGTATGCACAAAGGAATGGTTACGTTTAGTATTAAATCACATGTTAAGACCAATTGAAATATACATTTTATTAAAAAAATATATTTTAGAAGAAATATGTGTTTTTGTATAGTGCACGCAACTGACTCAAGTGATTTCTGATAAGCTTCAGCAAAAAAGAACTCAATCCTCCACAAAAACTTAATCAAGTATTCATATAAAATTCCGAAATTATAATTATGATACAAATGTTAATCCTACTGTTGTAATGGTTTAAGTTTCCCATCGGCAGTATTTTCACAGTGAAAAGCCCAATTGACACAAGTGACTTTAGATATACATGTACATTGATTTCAAAATTTCGCAATATCTTAAGAAATACCCAACTAGACAAAAACTAATGACTTTATTTAGTATTTAAACACATTCTACTAGTAGCTGGGCTATTCAATTTATTATAAAAAATATATTTTATGAGAAAAATGTGTTTTTGTTTAGAACGCCCATATGGTACGTGTGACTACTGATTCCAGCTTATATTGATTGCAAAATTCCCCAATATCTTAAGAACTACCCTAAAAATACAAAAACGAAGGGTTTCATTTAGTAGTAAATCACAGTCTTAGACTAACTGTGACATTCATTTTATTATAAGAAATACATTTTAGGAGAAAAATAATTTTTGTATAGTGCGCCCATATAGTACGTGTGACTTCTGATTCCCGCTTCGATTGATTTCAAAATTCAAGAATATCTTAAAAAACACCACTTTTATACGCAAACATATTATTTCATTAAGTAGTAAACCACACTCTAAGAATAACTGTGGCATTCATTTTATTATAAAATTATACTTCAGGAGAAAAATGAGCTTTTGTATAAAGCACCCATATGCTACATATGCTAGATTTCTGATTCCCGCTTATATTGATTGCAAAATTCCCCAATATCTTAAGAACTACCTAAATGGTTACATTTAGTATTAAATCGCATTCGAAAACCAACTTAAATATACATTTTATTACAAAAAATATATTTTAGAAGAAAAATGAGTTTTTGTATAGTGCACCTAATTGACTCAAGTGATTTCTAAAACTTTCAGCAAAAAAGGAACTCAATCTTCCCACGAAAACCTATATAAATATTCACATAAAATTCCGCAATTAGACTTAGCTTTAAAAATTTAATCTTTCTTTTTTAATATTTTAAATTTCCCATTGGCAGTATTTTCACAGGGACAAGCCCAATTGACAGAAGTGACTTCACACTGACATGTACATTGATTTCAAAATTCCCCAATATCTTGAGAAATGCCTAATGTATACACAAACGAATGGATTCATTTAGTAGTATGTCACACTCTAATAATAATTATGGCATACATTTTATTATAAAAATTATATTTTAGGAGAAAAATGAGTTTTTGTGAAGGTCGCATATATGGTACGTATGTCTTCTGATTCCCGCTTACATTCATTTAAAAATTTTTTCAATATCTTAAGAAATACGCAAAGCATACACAAACTAATGGCTTCATTTAGTATTAAGAAAGATTCCACGTCAACCTCAAATATGCCAAAAGTTTAAAGGTATTGCAATGAGAACTTTAAAATATTATTATTTGCATCAGTTTATACATTGTAATATTGTTATTAGACTAAAATAATTAAAGGTATGCACACTGAATTATAATTTTTTAAATATTCAATCACAATTTTAAAAATATGTGGCATGAATATGATGTAACAATCGCAGGGTTTTCGGTGTAATTAAAATTTTTTCATTCTGTTTCGTTTACATGAAGATAATTAATTTTTTTCACAATGCTAATAGGATTTAAATTTTTATATAATGATTTGAGTAGAACTCAATTTATAACCTAACAGGTAAACAAATCAATGCACGAATTATTTTGGAAAACATAATTTTCCTCAAATTATATGACATTAGTTATGAAATTGGATATAGAATTTAATATCAAACTTTTATTTTATATTATCTAATGTTTTTTTTAAAAAAATCAAGACACAATATTGATTAAAATTTTAGTTTTGCGTTTTACCTTTAGTCCACAGTGGCTGATTCTTTTTAATTTCTCATTCTTCTTTATGATACTGTGTCTATTAATTGTACTAGAAGTCCTTTATAGCATTCGATTAAGTTTAAATCTTAATAAAATCCATTTCTAAAGTGATAAGAGGTATCTCTTAAAAATTGGCAGTTGCATTTTTGGATTGAAACTATTCTGTGAAATGCATTGTTCTTGTTGCTATGTTTAAATTTAAACATCTTCAAAATACATCAAAACAGTTTAAATTTAAACATCTTCAAAATACATCAAAACATTGCATTCGAATGTTTTTTTCCTTCTAACACAAATGGCAAACTATTTAAAGGTCGTGTTAAAGTTCCATCCCAATTTTGAGAACCAGAGATTTTAATACTAATAAAAATAAAGTATCACTATTATCCATTGATATGCTCATTAAATTTGAAAAAGGAGTATCATTAATAAAAATATAATAGACAAATGTTATCATTTTTAAATCTCATTTGATTGGACCAAGTTGACTAATATTTTTATGCAAAATCAGAAGTTTCGATATTGTGTTTAATTAAAAAATAATTAATAAAAAACGTTTTCTTTCATCACAAAAAAGTAAATTTTTATCTTTTTAATTAAATTTGAAATTTTCTACCTTGTGTTTCTGTTAATTGTAAAATATAGTATTGTGTTTGATTTATAATATGGGGAAAATATGTACATAAATATATATATATACAATTGCTCACAAATTTTATTTATACAATTTTCACCATTTTATCATGAAAAAATTTAAACAATATTAAAGCATTGTCAGAAAATGAAAATTATTTTCTCTTTCTCAAATCAAAGGCCTGTTCAAAAACGCTTTGACGCTCTCCTTCTAGCTGTAAGAATTCCTTAAATTCATTTTTCAGCTCCAAAATATCTTTTGGTGAACAAACTTTGCTTTGAAGAATTTTGGTTCGCTTCACTATCTCCACAAAGGCATTCCTGGCCACTTCCCCACATTGCTTATTTATATTTCCAGATATGCAAGCAAAAACATAACCAGCAGAACTAAAAAAATCATTAAAAATAGAACAATTTTTATTAATTTAAACAATTAGCATAGAGTGAATGTCACTTATTTTAAATCTCTTATTTTTTTGCAATACTTGAGAACAATGATTCTTTTAATATTAATTTTATTAAATCTGTAAGAAAATATTTAATACATTTTACTCTAAATTCCTTAGTTTTACAAGTTTAACAATGAGATATTTGTTTTTAATCAACATTAATTTTATATGATTTCATGACCAATTTACTGAACATCAAAAACGTATTTTTTTTTTCCTGCAATAGTATCTTTACAGTTTTCATATTTAGAATTCGAATTAAACAGGTGGTACGGATGATATAGCACTCTAAAATCGGATTCAGAATAAACGAACATTTAAGAATTATTTCAAAGACGTTTGAACTTTTTAAAAAAATATTTTAAGGAATTCCTCTGCTTACACAAATTTGGCTATGATATAAACTATTAAAATGGGAAATGTAAAAAATAGTTCTTCACCATAAAGTTTCCTATTGTGCTAAATGTGACCATAGAGCGAGCATCAACCATTCAATATACGTTATCACTAAGCATAGTGTGCCAAATAGGATATAAAAATTTTAATTCAAATATAAGAGAACATTAAATTATATCCTTTTTCTTCTAATTAATTTTTTTGACTATAGTGTTTTTAATGCATTTGTATAATAAATTAATATTTAAGTTTCTTATAAGGAAAGGAGTTCTGTGTTGAAATTATTTTCCAATTGTTTTTTATTACATTTATTAATTTTACGCCTATAAAAATCTAATTTGATATTAATCAGTCATGTATTGATCAATTTTAAGAAAGAAACAGTAAATTCTTTCTATTTTACTTGACAATGAACTAAAAAATTTATTTTTGGGATCAAAGGACTACATAAAAATGTATGATTTTAAGTAGTTTCTGAAATATACTTTCTTCAGTAATAACTTGGAATCTTACATTTTAATTTTAAAGGCATTATACCATAATTTTAGTTTTTGTAAGTAGTATTTAATAAAGAATTAAGTACAAATGTTTATCGATTATTTGAGTCAATATGTAGCATTTAACCTATTATGTACATATCTAGAAAAGACATGTTTACCATTATAACGATAAACTGAAATTTCTTGGTTTTAGCAATAGTACTTTAGGATAAGAAGGCTTCAATCATGGAATACATATTTTTAGAAAATTCTGCAATGGAAGTGATAATACCTTTAAAAATATTACTTAATGTTGAACATTTAGAAGTCTACCATTGTAAATTCAGCAGACATTGTATCTAATATTAAATACTTTAAGAAATAAAGGGCATAGTTGCCGCATAATCCATAATTCGAAATTCGGATTTTTTTTTTTTTTTTTTGGCGATGAAGAAATGTTGCCAAGATGACGTATCGTCACGTTCGCGATGATTTAAATACTAGGGTTACCAAAATAGAATTTTCTGCATAATTCTTATAAATCTCCATATGTATGACATAATAAGAAAGAAGTTACCAGATACATAAGAAAATCTGCCAAAAAATCGCCAATCTCAGAGTTTGGTGTCATGGATTATACGGCCCCTGTGCCAAATAAAGGATACTAGTAGCTTAAAATTTGTTTTCAATCTGAAATATACATCACAAGAATTTAAATATTTTAAATTTTCTTCCTAAAAATCTATTTACATTTCGAACTGTAATTGATATACTTACAGACAATCGAAGTTACTTTCAGATTCAAGACTGCTCGCATACTCTGAGAACATTGTATGTGCTTCCTTCTGGCACTCAGAATTTTCATTTTGTTGAAGGACATCGCCAATGCATTCAATATTTGCAACAAAGTCTACATACGAAAAAAAATTTTACTTTCAATAAAGTTATTCAGAAGAAATAAAAGTTGTCCTAGCATTAAATTCTTCTTTTAAAGAAGTTGTATAAATAAGTTTTTTTTTTATAATAACGGCGGGCACTTGGGTGACGAACCCTTCGCCACAACAAGGCCGGAAACCGCTACTCATTTGTCGTTACCCAGCGGGCACCTGTGAACCAAGTCACGGAGGCGAGTAGCATTACCCGCGTCATACCACCACAGTCCCGTTTATAGGGCGGGCCACATTCATACATCAACACACAAGAAAGGACAGAGAAACACAGAGAGATAGTAACATCCATGCCCGAACCGGGATTCGAACCCGGGACCCACAGCTCAAGAGTCAGGAACGCTAACCACTCAGCCATTGGTCGGCTGTATAAATAAGTTAAAATGCATCCTAAATTTTAATTCTACTTAATAAAATTGCGTTTAATCCCTATTTATGCATTGTAATATGATTTAAAAAAATAGTTTTTATTTCTTTATCATAATAAAACTTGATTTATTACCTTCAACAATAATATTTTCTCTTCACTGCTAGGTTCAACACAATAAAAATTATTAAAGACTCTATTAATCAAACTATATTTTTAACATAAATTTTAAAATTTAATTTAAACATATGATAAACAACAAATATTGTTTTGTATAATATATATTTAAAATATTTAATAAAAAATTCGATGTTTAACCTGCAGAAGTACTTTAAATCCTACTCAAACTAACACCAAAAAATAATAAATTTTTAGCTGTGCTAGGTAGTCCACTTTTGTTTTAATAACTTCAGTTATATTTTTTGTATAAAAGCCTTATATAAGAATTTGATCGATTCAATTTTAATAATACTTTATATTTCTTAAAAGAGGGAGAAATATTTTTCAACCTTCCAAATATATCTCTCTAAATTCATCCAAATTTTTTAATGGAGTTTAAATTAAAAGTTAACTTTTGTGACTTTAAATATCATCATTTTGTTTGCTTATCTAATTTTATCTCCAGTGACTTGCGTTGAGTAACTTATTAATCCAATACATATTCGATAAAAAAAATGGCACAGGTGCCGTATAATCCATAATGCCAAATTCTGAGATTGTCAATTTTTTGGTGGATTTTTTATATATCTGGCAACCTCATTTTTATTACATCATACATATGGAAACCTATAAGAATTAAGCAGAAAATTCTATTTTGGTAACCCTAATATTTACGTCATCGCGCGTGTCACGATACGTCATATTGACAACATTTCTTTATAGCCTAAAAAATTCAGAATTTGAAATCATGGATTATACAGCACCTGTGCCAAAAAAATTACATATTTTAAGTAATAACCTCTAAAATTTGCTTTGAATTTATACTAATTCACTTGTTTAGATAGTTTGCTATAATGCCAAAGTCAAAGGGGGGAAACTTAATTCTATATTTTGGACCTCTATCCAATTTCACATTTTTTAAGACTTTGTTAAAACTTAGTTTTTCAGGTTGGAAAATAATACTTTCGACGAAACTAGTTTTTTAATTTTCATTTTCTTCCCAAATCGATCATATTTTATGACATTTCACAACATGTAATGTTAATCTCCTAAATATTTTATTTTTACCTGATTCCAAATTAATTTTTTTTCATTTGATAGTATAACGAGAAGAATAACATAAATTCATAAAATTATACATGAATATATTATATAATTCTACGATAGTCGATAAAATAATTTTGTTTATGAAGAATGGATGAACTATTTATTTTTCCTCTAGCTAAAATGTATGCTCGATTTATATTCAAATCCTTAAAACAATCATTACTAGAAAAAAGAAAAATTCTTGGTATAAATTCCTAAAATTATAATTTTTTTTCAATAAACCTCATTTCAAATTTTTCGTTAAACAGTTATTTTTCTAACAGAAATAATTAATAACCATCCTATCTTTTAAATTACCTTATTTTTCAACAATACACTTGCAGCTCAATTTTGATGAATATTAAAGTTGAATTTCCCTTCATTAAATTTTATTTCATTATTATTTTATTTGCTGATACTGTACGACTCTAAGAAAACTGTAAATACTAATGTAAAAATTATTTGTAGTCTCTAGTGTTTCAGATTGAATTGAAAATTAATTCCTTTTTTCTAGGGTAAACATTTTGATTTCTTGCTAAACTGTTATAAAAAGATATGCTAATTTTTAGTTAGAATAATAAATCTTATTGTTAGTTTAAATTAATCAAAAAATTTAGTATATTTGACAAAAGTATTTTCAAATAAATGTATCATTTCCCATCACTCGTTTGGGCTTCAATCGTAGGAAATTTAACTTTAGATTGCAATTTTCTTAATAGAACTTGTGCTTTGAAGGAGCTTCAAATATTGCATGTATTGTTTTTAATAATATTCAGTAGACACTAAAATATTATCACAAATAAAACTTGTTTAAACTTGTTAATTTCTCAAGAAATTTTTAAAAATTTATGTTTACATTTAATAAAATTGCATGAATAAATTTTTGAATTAAATGAAATTTCGGAGTAAACTCGATATTTTGATACCAGTGGCAATTTTGAAACCAAATCATTCCGCTCAATGTACTTACTTACATATAGGTGAGAAATGCTACAACTTGCATGTCAAAAGCGGGCCATTTTTGTTTTTAATTATTTTTATTAACTTATTATATTTTAATTAATTTATTCTTTTAATTAAAAATTTTTATTATTTATTATTTTATAATTATGATATATAAATTTTTAATAATAATTAAATAATAAATATTTATAATATGATAAAAAATTAAAATAAAAAATATATATAATAATAACAAATAATTAATAATTAAATAATAATAAATAATTAATTATTTTTTAATTACTTTATTCAAAAAAATTTATTATTTTTCAAACTGTGACATGAATGTGAATCGAAAAATATATTGAATTTATATGAATAAGCTTTTTATTCAGTTTCGCCATCAAATTTTCACCTGGGATTGAATTGAGAATAACAGCATGAAATGGAACTAAACTTATATCTGGATATAGGTATCTCTCTAGCTTAAAAAGTATGCTATATTTCATTTCAAAATGTTGATTACAGAGCTGTAATTAATTTAAACTATAATTAACGGATATTTAATCTCACTGTCAAGTTATTTATGCCATAATGTAGATCATACCGCATTTTATTTGCCTCAATAATGTAGATGGATTCTTTCTCGCTTTTAAAAAGATAGTCCTAACCGCTTGGGTTGTATTAAAAATATGCAGGGTGTGGGACTCTTTAAGTTCTACATTCCCATATAAATTTTTTTTAGAAAAAATAAAATTTGTTCTTTTTTCTTAATTTTTTATAAAATTATTTTTGTGCCCATTGCATTTATGAGCTTTCAGTTTTTCCAATACATTGCAGATTGAAAATTCATTGGGATATAGATGAAAGGAATCGAGACATCAATATACAATAACTTCAAAATGAAAGGGGAATTTTCAAGCTTTCATAAGCTCAATCGATTAAATTGTAGCTAATGTACTTATAAAATTTCATTTCCTTTGTTAAAATAGCACTTTAACAATGCTAAATAAATATTGAATATAGTTATTTAGATAAGTGAATATTGAATGTTGTTATTTTCATGATTAGAAAATTTTCCAATAATTCGATGCATGGTTTTTTTATTGATGTCTACGACTCTCAAAAGTTGGCGATAGTGAACTGATGATTTGCTTATAAATTTGTTATTTTATCTAAGAGCAAAAAAATTAATTAATTAAAACAAAAAATTAATTTATTTTACTTTCGGCACAGGTGCCGTATAACTCATAATTCCAAATTCTGAATTATTTTGGCGTTGAAGAAATGTTACCAAGATGACATATCGTGACGTGGGCGATGATGTAAACACCAAGGTTTCCAAAATAGAATTTTCTGCATATTTCTTATAGGTATCCATATCTATGTCGTAACAAAAATGAGGTTGCCAGATACATACCGCCAAACAAATCGCCAAATTCAGAATTTGGCATCATGAATTATACGGCACCTGTGCCGTACTTTCTTAAACAATTATCAAAATTTAAATATCTCTACAGATTAACATCTTCAATATGATATTAGTTTATTTCCATTATAAGTACTCAAAATTTTTTCATAATTTCCGCGTATGTACTATTAAACAATGATTAAAAAATGAAATATTATAAATAAAATTTTAAATTTAAATACTTTAGCTACAATACAGTTTTAATTGACAATTATTATGTCCCACGATAAAAAGAATTCACATTTAAGAGCGTTCATAACTAAATTCTTACATTAACCTATATATTGATGTGATAACATATTTTAATGTGTTAATTATTAAAATATTAATAATAATAAATTAATTTTAATAAATAATAATAATAAAATAAAATAAATAAAAAAAGCATGATTAATAATTTTATGTGCATGTTGATATTATATCAATAACGTAAATTTAAATATATTCTCTTTACTCTTGGGAGATACTTAAGAGATATTTTTACTTTTATGACAATAAGATTAAGCAATTATTCTAAGAGAAACTGAAATTAAAGATCTTGTGTATTTAAATTAAAATACCTTTATGAATTTGTGTGTCTTCATCGCACAAGTCAATTAAAAGATCTGAACTTCCCAAAAGAATCTTTCCGAGTGCTGCTCTATCCTCATTTTCAGATGTCGCTAGTTCTTCAAAAGTGGAACCCATGCACGTTTGAACTTCGTCCGAAATACATTCCACAAATCTCATTATCTCCCTAGATAAAAATAAAATACATGCATGTCAAATATTAAGGAACGTGTTCCAAAAGAAATATTCAATTTTAGCGAAAATGTTGTTTCTAGTGAGGAAATCTCACTTCACTTTGAAGTGTACGTATGAAGAACTAGCTATACATGTATTTAAAACAAAATTAAACAAATACAGTACTCCCTTTATAAAACGTTATATTAGTTCCGTGTTTAAAAAAACGCATTGTACGCACATTCTCGTAAAACGCGCTCGTACGACCTCGTATAACGCTTTATGTACAAATGATTCGTGTTTAAATTTTCTCTTTAAAGGGAGTTTAAATCAAATATAAACGAAAAAACTATGTTATGAACGAAATGTTTGTGCGTTTTATTAAAACCGAATTCAGAACATTTGAAATAAAAAATTTAAACAAATGAAACTATTAGGTTGGTGAATAAGTACATAGCGTTTTTACCACAGATTTTTATTTAAAATAAAAAAATAATTATATTAATAATTTAATCAATTATACATTATCCGTTGTTGTTTACAACCTTTTCCCATCTCTCGACCCATTTGTTGATGCCGTTCCGCCAAAAGTCAATTGGTCTGGTGTCAACGCAGTTGTCAAGACAGTTTTAAAGGACCTCTTTGTTATCGAAGGTAACGCCCTTCATATGGTTTGACAAGGAGCGGGAAAGATGGTAATCGGTCAGTGAAAGGTCAGGAGTATACGGCGGATGCTGTGGGACATCCCATTCGAGCTCTTGGAGTGTGGTTTTGACGACTTGTGCAACATGGGGCCTGGCGTTGTCGAGAAGCAGTATGGTTTGACCATGTCGATCAGATCTTTTCAGTCGAATAGCCTCATTCAGCAGGTGTAACTGGTCAATGTAGATCTTCTTGTTGACTGTGGCATTCTTTTTGAGCATTTCCCAGTGCACCAAGAGGTCCTTGAAAACTGGCTCAACAACTTCTTTGACACCAGACCAGACGATTGTTAGCGGAACGGCATCAACAAATGGGTCGAGAGGTGGGAAGAGGTTGTAAGCAGCAACGGCTAATATATAATTGATTAAATTATTGATGTAATTATTGTTTTTAGTTTAAATAAAGTCCTTTGGTAAAAACGATAAAAACTTATTGCCCAGCCTAGTAAATCAAATAATTTTAAAAATAGTTTTATTACATGTTTATTCGCTATAGGAGCTATTTGAAATAACGTTCCACCGACATCTTTTTAGCAGTGTTCAACGATCAAGAATAAAATTTTATCTTATTTCATAAGAGAATACAGTTGACACAATCTGTAAACGTAAGTGAAATTGATTGTGAAAAACACAAATTATTTTACTGAAATATAAAAGGGAATCCAAAGTTTCATGGTATACAGTTTTCTAGGAACTAATTATTTTTCAAACCATAATCATACCACGACAACCGCAGGTGTAACGTTTCCTGGTATACAACCATCTAGAACACCTTATGCTTCAAAGAATTTTAAAACCATTTCATTTACGCGACTCTACAAGGAAATTATTATATTATACACACATTACTGTAGTCTGCCAGCTCCCATATTAATGCAATCCAGATATTGCAAAACAAAGACAATTAACAGATGCCCCATGGTACATCTCCAACTTAACTCTCCACAAGGACTTAAAGATCAAGACTGTGCGGGAGCACATTGAAGAACAGTCCACCAAATTTTATGAGCAAATCAATAACGACAGTAACATTTTAATAAAATCTCAAAATTCACTACAAAGCGGGAAATATTCACTCCCAAGTTTAAACACAAGTCTCTCCCTCAGCTGTCCAATAGCAGCGAAGCTTAGAAGATAAGCCACGCCTCTTACAAATCCTCAAACTTGTACATTCTTAAGCTATAAAAACTCTCTCCCTGCGGTCCTTTTTGCTTTATTATTTCCGTAAATTTATTATTTGTAATCTCATATTATTATTGTAAATCTTCTACTTATATTTTGTCGTTCTGCACATAACTGGCTTCGTGAGAGTGCTCTAGTTCATCTCATGCCAATGCAACCCAAATTGCGGATGCACTGGTAGTGGACAGTAGAATGGTGGGTGACCACCAAATTACTCTCATTTTGTGTATTCTGTAAATATGTATCTATAGTAAACTTTTCATCCTGGAACCAGGGGGTACGTGTACCTTCCTGGGGCTTGAGCAGCCACCAGGCGCGTCGGCAGGTGGTGGATCGCCGAATGTCCTGTAGGAATGACAGGATAGCCTTGAATATAGAATCAGAGGCCGCGAACTAGCTCCCGTAAACCCTGGTGTTATGCGATCCGTGCCTAGAGCTAATTGGCACCGCGGTATTGGTGTCTTAACGGAGCCTCTAGTTGCCTGGCGAACTTCTAAAGTAATTTGCCTTGCCCAGTAACTCAGGCAATGCTGGGTGGACTTATATTACCTGAGCTTTTTAATTGTTATCTTGTGGCTGAAAAGACACAAGAAATAACAAACCTTTCAGCATTTGCAGGTGAAGCCTCTGAAGTAGACCTTGCTGAAAATGACAAGGGAACTCAGAGGCAATCTTGTAAAGGGGCAGCAATGAATCCTTCACTTGAGGTAGAAATGACCTCCAAACCATCTTCTTCTGGTGAAAGTCAGGAAGCTATCCCTAGCATGACTGACTTTCTGACCAGATGGGACTGTTTTAGCAAGACCCTATCTGCTGAAAATGTCATACGCAAGAGGAAACCGCAGAGCATATCATTTACGAATGCGTCGCTCTTTCCCTCCCTAGATTAACTTCTTTAGGCATCATCCATACTAGAGAGTTACACCTAGAGTCCATTAAAGGGTTATCAGACTTTATTAATAGAGTGGGTGACCCGAGCAACTGGAACTAGGAAACATTGGGTTTGGAGTTAATGGTACAAAATGCTGATAAAAGCAGAGGTGCCCAATGACATACAAACCCAATTCCAAGAAGAAGAAGAAGGAGAAACTTTTCATAATTATTACGCTTCACTCTATATATTTCTCAACTGTAAATAATTTACTTTCTGCTTATGCTGGAATTCATTTAGCCTAGTTTATCTATATAATCAGAATTTTTCTCTTTTGTGTTGTGTTTGTCCCTCTCTCACTTATTCTAGATCTGATGCTTAGGTGCATGATCAAGAAAGTTATTTCTTGAAATGTAATCATTTTTTCTCATTTTCACTTCACACAAAGTAATAGTCTTCGGACTGAAACTTTAGTACGAGTATACGCACGTTTCATTACTGTTGTTGTAAATTAAATATTTTCTGTACATGGTTATTGGTTATTACCACAATTCATTACGCATATTCAAAATACAATTCATTTTTTCATAGTTGCATACGTTCGAACCGATTTGCTAAGATAAAAATAAATTTTTTTAACACTTTTATCGCTTATTATCAGTTATGGCTAAAAATTGCGTACATGTAATAAGTTATAATTTAATTGTATTACAAAAATATTACTGAAACTTTTCCTAATCTTCCTAAAGTAAAGAAGGCAAACACGTTGTATTGTAAAAAAACATATATACTCACGGACAATATTCTATAAATGTTTCTCCAGTGAGGTTATCTGGGTCACCTGCTTCGCTTAGTGTTGAAGTTATGCATTTAAATGGATGGCATCCCGGATAATGCATGGCTGAAGTCACTGAAACAAAAAAAGTTTTTTAATCAAATGCATTAATCAGAGAAAAATAAATATACTGTACTGCAGTATACACCAGGTACAAATGATAAATGGTTGTTGGTAATAAATCAAGATGGGAAAATTTCAGATATTTAGAGAAGTACCACACATTAAACTACCATAAACAAAGGAAAATAATACATGTATAAAAGATATTAATAATATTCCTTTAATAATAAATAAGGTAGTTATTTTTTAATAACTCAAAGAGAAATGCAATGATCAATATATAACATATTTACGTACTTAAGCGCTTTTAAAGCAAAATTAAATTTAAAACTTAGCTACGTTTTTTTTAAATCTATAAATTTTCATAAATTATTCACACACTTTCCATAGTTAAAAACTAATGTATAATATTCTTCTTCTTCTTCATTGGCCTTTGCCTTCCTCAGAAGTGCATACCAGGACCCCCTATTTTTGGATAAGGGCATTCAGTGTGTCACTTTTAGTGTTTTTAGGTCGTTTTCAAGGCAGTCACGCCATCGTAGTTTCAGTCTTCCTCTTCTTCTGGTGCCAATGGGGGTAGCCAAGAAATATTTTTTCGTCACCCGATTGTCGTTCATCCGGCTCAAATGTCCTGCCCATTTTAATCTCTGTATTGAGATAAATTTAATAATATCTGGTTCTTTATATAGTTTATAGAGCTCTCAGAATTAGTTCTTCTTCGCCATGTATTCTCACATTTTATTCCACCAAAGATGCTTCTTAAAGAATTTATAATATTATGTACCAAAAATGTTGATGATACGTAATTTTTATCTGCTTTTCTTTCACATATATTGAAAATAAACGAAACACCTTATTTTTGTCATTAGTAAGATTTAAGCTAACTTTGAATTGGATGGAATACGCAGACGAGATCGCACTAAACAATTCAGTGACTGACAACTGTGAAAATCAAAGTTTCAGTTGTTAATAGATAACCATTGTAATTATTTTTTCTAATTCTGACTACAATTTTTTATATTTTTATAAAAAGTTATTTGTAATTGATTTCTTACGTATTATCCCGTGAATCTTTAAATACTGTGTTTAAGAACCAAGTTGTCGTTTAGTGACAGCACTCTATTGTAAATACTTTTTTTTAGCTTACATTTTGTGATTTTTATTATTGTCCTATGAAATTTTTTAATCTATTATGAAAATCTAGTATAATAATTTAAAGTAAAACTAATTGCTTCAAAAGAAAATATTAGTTAACATCTTTCTTATTACAACACATTTTTTTTTAAAAAAATGTGTTTAAATTTGCAACATATAGTGATATTTTATTTGGTGAAAAAAATCGAAGGGATGACCAAAATTATCATTAATTGTATAGATTTTCTACTATAAATAAATTAATTTTTCGTTTAATTCAAAATTTACTTCAAATCGCAATGGTAAAAGATTTAAAATAGAAACCAGTCGTAAAGAATTTTCTATCACTACTGATTTACTTATAAATTCCATCAAATCAAATTGTTATTGCTTTTATAAGAATTTCTATTTAATAGCAGCTCACATTTAAAGCAAAGAATGAAACTCAATAACCTCCTGGCATCCAAATCGACATATTCTCAATTATAAAAACCAGATATTTTACTTATTAAGACATTTGTCTAGATATCTTATTATATGTATGAGTCCATCAGCACATTAGTCACTGTAGTTAATAAGGGATAAAATTGCAGAAAATCATTCAGAAAATATTTACAGGCGTAACTAAGCGTCATGTTTTTGTTGTTGTCGTGTGCCAGCTAGGCTGACAATATGGGGTGCGCTGCTCCACATTTTCAACTGAACCATAGACTAAACGTCATAAAATTCTTATATTAACCCATGTACACACTAACTTAATCTCAGTAACTTTTCCCGTGTCGATGTATATTGGAATTATTTACAATAATAAAGTAATTAGAGCTCTTTAATCTCATATTGATGTTAATTTTTTGCCACGTTTAATAAAATATTCATATACTTCAATTTAGCAAAATATTTAATTAAAAATTAAATTTTCGTAATACACAGACAAAATTTTTATCATTTATTTGTCTTCCAAAATATTTACTTAACGTTTAAAAATTTTGCTAACTCGATTTAATTATTAAAGCAGGTTGGTGAATGTGAATTCTAGAAAAATCTGTACAAATTCAAAACAGCATTTTAATTTTTTTACACGATAGCTTTAATTACGAATTTTTTAATTTGCTTAATACTAACTTAATAAGCCTTAATCATCTTAAAGCAAGCATATAAAACTAATTAAAAAGGAAAGAAAATATTACCAAATGTGCTTAAAGAAAATATTTGATCCAATTTTAAGATAAATATTATCTGTATTTTTGTAAATATCTTGATAAAAATGACCATATAAAAATATTCATAAATTAAACATAAGAAATAATTTTTAAGCGAAACATTTGTGTTGTATTTAAAATTTATAAATGTTGTATAAAGAAAATGTTTTAAAAAACATACCAGCACAAGAAACTGCGAAAGCAAATATAATTTTCCACATAATATCAATTTTTTTTTCAAAACCAAAAAAGTACTCAAGAGATTCAGTACTGCACTAAAAATGCTATATCTTATAAGCAAGTTTCCTCTAACTCAGAAGAATTATCAAATACAGTTTCTTTTATATGAATGCTTGTATTTTTTATTTTTAATTCTAAACGGATGTATTTGTTGCATGATAAACTAAAACAGGAAGCAATTAGTGAAATTTCAATCTAATTAGCCTTTAGACAGAAAAGATTAATATTTTTTAATTAAAAATTTTTAATGAAGAAATTTTAATTTTAGAATCGCCTGAATGAATTGATTTTGTAAAATGACTTGTATATCCATTGAACATTTAACTTCTCAAATTTCTTAATAAATAAATATCTAACATTAGAACAGTTTTAAGGAGATAATTTTACATTTTTATGCAAAATGTAGCTAATTATATTTTAATGAACATTATTTTTCAAATATTAA